>KZ451905.1:317109-358189 GCA_002786265.1 Apostasia shenzhenica
TTTTTAGTGCTTTATAGTATGAAATATTTTTTTATTTTTGTTGTGTATAGACCAAACTCTGTATTCTGTTTTTGTAACTTTTTTTTCTTCTAATAAAAAGTACTGGAAAGTATTGGAGAAGTATTTCAGGCAATAAGTATCTAGATTTTGTCAGAATAATATGTGAGAATATTATAATTAAAAAATATTTGATACGCCATGTGAGCGTTCAAATACGTATCGATAGGTATCAGGGAGTATCGGTATCTTATACGGGATACAATACGATACATATGACTTCATGAAAGTATCGGTAACTTTCATAGGCACACTTCTATCCACAAGATATCCACCATTAAGCATACTCCTTGTCCACCAGCCCTAGATAGTCTCTTTGATCTCTGGAACAGCACACCCCGTTGGACAGTCTTATTAAGGCCTGACTTTCTTCTTTAAACATATTCGCCTACTACCTACTTTCACATCAAACCGTTTGACCATTCTAACACCAAGGAAACGGCCTACTCCCAGCTACCTATAGTTTACCAAACCTCAAAGGCTTCCCAACGACCAACGGACAAAGCGCAATAGGTAGAGGCTACCCATAAACAACTTACTGGATAATGACAAAAGCCAATTCTCACACTAATTTTCCCAATTGTAATACAAAGAAAAGTAGATATAAAAAGCGGGGCCAGTTTTGAAAGGAAATAAATGTATTTTAAAGGGCATTGAAGAGGTAAATGGATCTAAACATCAAACTGCTCCTACATGCCTTCTCCTCGGTCATCCTTGACTACTATCTCAAGACTTGTCCATCCCTCCACATGCCTACATGTCCTTCAACTTGGATGTAGGTTGGTTTCTTCCTCAACTAACTCATGAGGGGAGAAGAACCACCAATTGCACCTCTCTCAAGCCCTCAAGCCAATAAAAATAGTCTTGTTAGTCATTGTTTCTGGCATTGAAACATAGCATCACTCTTGAGCAGCCACTTAGGCTGCCCCCTTAATTTTTACCTTTATTGTGGTTCTTCCCCCAGCCTCATGAACACAGGAGTTCCCTTCTGAGCAACGTATTGCCTTTCCCTATTATTTTTTCTCTATTTGTCTATGATGTGGATTCAAAATGATCAAGTGGATAGCATACGCCTTACAACATGACAAATTTCTATGTCAAACAACATCCATACAACTACTTGTAAAATCCAAGACTTCATAATGGATCTTTCCCCCAGCCCTAGAAACAGTGAGTAATGAGAGTATTATAGTGGCTTGAGGGCTTGGTATACTATTATAGTGACACTATGTTTATCCTTATCATCCAAAATGCTTGTTTTAACCTTAAGCAGTAATGAAGTCTTGGATTTACAAGTAGTTGTATGGATGTTGTTGACATAGAAATTTGTCATGTTGTAAGGCGTGCTATCCACTTGATCATTTGAATCCACATCATAGACAAATAGAGAAAAAATAATAGGGAAAGGCAATATGTTGCTTAGAGGGAACTCCTGTGTTCATGAGGCTGGGGGGAAGAACCACAATAAAGGTAAAAATTAAGGGGGGCAGCCTAAGTGGCTCAAGAGTGATGCTATGTTTCAATGCCAGAAACAATGTCTAACAAGACTATTTTATTGGCTTGAGGGCTTGAGAGAGGTGCAATGGTGGTTCTCTCATGAGTAGTTGAGGAAGAAACCAACCTAACATCCAAGTTGGAAGGACATGTAGGCATGTGGAGGATGGACAAGTCTTGAGATAGTAAGTTCAAGGATGAGAGGAAGCATGTAGGAGCAGTTTGATGTTTAGATCCATTTACCTCTTCAATTGCCCTTCAAAATACATTTATTTTCCTTTCAAAAACTGGCCCCCTTTTATATCTACTTTTCTTGGTATTTACAATTGGGAAAATTAGTGTGAGATTGCTTTTGTCATTATCAGTAAGTTGTTTATGGGTAGGCCCTACCTATTGCGCTTTGTCCGTTGGTCGTTGGAGCCTTTGAGGTTTGGTAAACTATGGTAGCTGGAGTAGGCGTTTTCTTGGTGTTAGAATGGTCACGGTTGATGTGGAAAGTAGGTAGTAGGCGAATTTGTTTAAAGAAGAAAGTCCAGCTTAATAAGACTGTCCAATGGGGGGTGGCTGTTCCAAGATCAAGAGACTATCTAGACTGGTGGACAAGAGTATGCTTAATGGGTGGATATCTTGTGGATAGAAGTGTGCCCTATGAAGTACCGATACTTCATGAAGTCTAATGTATCCGTATTGTATCCGTATAAGATACCGATACTCCCTGATACTCTATCAATACGTATTTGATACGCCACATGGCGTATCAATTTTTATTTTTATTTTTATTTTTTGAAAATCTGATACTTATTCGATACTTCTCCAATACTTTCAGATACTTTTAATTAGAAGAAAAAAAGTTAAAACAATCGGTTTGGCATACACAACAAAAAATAAAAAAATATTTCATACATAAAGCACAACTTATGCATATTTTTACACGTTAAAATTGAGAGAAATATATTGGACTATGCAATTAGGACCACAGAAAGTTTAACGCACGCTAGTGTTTCGGCAATAAAAAAATTTGGTATTCGCAAACAGCTGTGCCATCTACGTTAGCTAATGACGTTTTCTAATTTTTCTATCTTAACTGGTATTATCTTAGTTTCTTTTGAACGTCGATCACATTTTTTTTACTTTAATCAAGCTCATATTGCGAAAAAAAAAAAGATTTTGTTCTTTTTATTTTATCTATTTATTTAGCCGACCCCACCTAGTGGGATAAGGCTTGGTTGTTGTTGTTATTTAGTAAAAAATTTTAAAAAAGAGAACATATATATATATACTTTAATTAGGTCAGTATATCTTGGTTTATGTCACAATATCTATATTAATTATTATATCATGTTTGTATCAAGCTAATCGATTTGAATTAAATTTAAATTAAAAATAAAATTAATCTATTGATATATATTTAAACTCTTATTTCATGCAAAAAATTTGATAGGTTGGGAAGTAATTAAACAAATTTTATGATATTATTTTAAATTTAAAATTTTTTGAAATTCAATAGTTGAAAAATATTTTTATTTTTTCAAGTTAAATTATTCATAATATTATTTTAAGTGATATAAAAAATATTTAAAAAAATGTAATTAATTTGAAAAAAATTTAAAAATATTTTTGAAATTTATAGCAATAATTTATATAAGTTATTTTCATTTACCATAAAATTACACTTTAAATATGAGAATATAAGATATTATACACACATATATGACAGTCATATCCTGACGTATCCGTATTCTACTTTTTTAAGTTTGTCGTATCGCTGTATCTGTATCGTATCGTATTTGTATCGCCGTATCTGTATCGTATCGTATTTGTATCGCCGTATCTGTATCGTATCGTATTTGTATCGCCGTATCGCCGTATCATACTTGTGCTTCATAGAGTGTGCCTGATGGGTAGGAGTAGGAAGAATGTCCAATGAGAAGGAGTATGTCCGATAGGCAAGAATATATCTGACAGAACGAGGGCTTTCTGGTAGGTAGGTTTATGTTGATTAGGCAAGAGTATGTTTGTAGGTTGGAGCTTGCCCACAGGGAAAGTTATGTCAAATAGAAGTTTTTAGCTAAAAGAAACCTACTTGATGGGGGAAATTTATTTGTTTGTTGGCCATCGCTTGATTGTGAGACAACCATATCCATGAGTATAGGTGGCATGTGGACGGCTAGGATACAGTGGATTGAATTTGGTGTTAACAAAAGTTGTTTCATTTGAAGGCGATACAGTTATAGAAGCTGAAGTATTTCTTCATTTGAACTTTGGTAATGGTTTTTTTTGGGTGACACTTTGGTAATGGTAACATGGTATATGATATGCATAACACTTGATCGAGTAGGGTTTCATGTTGAAGATTTCTGTTGGTTTGTTTGTGATCAGTTTTACTTGAGCTGATTAGCTAAGTCCACCTTCTGCCCATGTGGTTTATTATTAGCCAAATGTTAGGGTGGACAACTCCCTTCTTAGATTTGGGTGAGAATTTTTTTTGTTTGTCGTAGGTTTGTTGAGATGATTAGACAATCAGTTTAACTAACCAATAAAACTAATTCCCATGAAGTAGGGTGACTTAGATACATTATCTTTGATAAATGTTGAAAGCAAATGATTTCATCTAGTTTGATAAATGTTGAAACTAAATGATTCATCTAGTTCCAGTGTTGTCATCTAATTGTTTGACATTGCAAAATTCAGGTTCTTGATGCAACCAGTGATGAACCTTGGGGGCCTCATGGATCTGCTTTGGCAGAAATAGCACAGGCCACCAAAAAATTGTAAATTCTTGATTTTCTCATGTTTGTACTGTGTACATGTACATTTTTTACTTATAATAGGTACAATTTATTTTGCCATAATCAGCACTGAATGCCAGATGGTTATGAATGTACTCTGGACAAGAGTTACTGATACAAGTGCAAACTGGCGTTATGTTTATAAGGTAATGCTGTTTTTATGTTCTTTTTTCATTTCTAGTTTCCAAATGCAATTTTGTATGTGATGATTTCTCATATAGATTCCGTTTTAATTCTATTTTAAACATATTTATTGCAGGCTTTGTCTGTTATTGAATATCTAATAGCACATGGGTCCGAACGAGCAGTTGATGACATTATTGAGCATAGTCACCGAATTTCAGTATGGACTCTTTCTTGGCTTTTGTGTGAGCTGTATACTTGTAGATAACCTTTTGATGTTCATGCTTTTGTTATATCCTGAAGTGTCTCTCAGGTTTTGAACACGTTGAACCTAATGGAAAGGATGTTGGAATCAATGTGAGAAAGAAGGTTGAAACTATTTTAGCTCTTTTGGGAGACAAGGAAAAAATACAAGTGGTTAGAGACAAAGCTGCTGCAACGCGTGATAAGTGAGTTCATGGAGATTTCACTGGAGTAGTTTTCCATAGACACTGTTTAGACTAAATTTCTGACATTGCTGCACTACTGTATTTAGGTATTTTGGACTATCATCAACAGGAATAACCTATAAATCAAGTTCAGCATCATACAACGGTACCAGTCCCCAACAGAGTGATCGTTATGGAGGCATAAGTGGATCAAGGGATGGCGAGTCTTTCCGAGATAGCTATAGAGATGATGAAAAAGGTCATCAAAGTAACGATGGTAGCATCAAATCACAAGAAAGATTTTCAAATGAAAAGGAAGGTACAAAAGTGAAGAAGGGAGTTCCACATAGTGCAAGGTGCTGTACCTAATCTTGCATACTTAAATGTTTTGCTTTCTTTTATTAACTGCAACACGTGTAACCAGACTGCATTTTGATGTCTTAATCTCATACTTGCATGCTTATGAAAATATATGGTTCACTCAAGGACATCAAAATAGGTTGTTATGGAGATTGTTATATTGTTGTGGTTCTGAATCTTAATGTAAAGTTACAATGGAATTTTGCTGAATTGAGATCTACTTTTCTAAAGTCTAGATTTTAATTGCTGAGCCCCTCATTTGATCATAGTGTTATTTTATAGCTAAAGAGAGAAAATATATTTGTGTTGAGATTTGGGTAGGGTGTGAAAAAAAGATTTCTTTTATCAAAATATGTTGGATGTGTGTATAAAGTTCTTAATGTTGAAATTTGTTAAGATGCAAAATAAAATTGCATTTTATATCGAATTTGTGTTTGATATGAAATAAAAATTATAAAAAATTGTAGACTCGTTACCCAAACAAGTTCTAAGGGTGCATTTGTTTAGACATGTTAATTTTAATCATATTAAAGTTAACCTATTCAGAGGCTTGTCGTATGCCCTCGCGCCACTATGATGAGGCCTCCAAGCCTGGCAGCAGAGGCCTCTACGTGCATTCGCTCGGCCGCATTGGCATGCGTCCGTGGAGTCCACATAGGGCCGTGCACGGTGATAGCCGTGGCAACTCCATCGGTGGCGGCGGATGCATCGTTCAGATAAGAGGTGTGTGAGGGTATTTGTGTCATTTTATATTTAAAAAAAAATAATTTAACAATAAATTTTGTTAGAATTTATAAGAAGGACCTATTTGAAATGTTAATGTCAGCTTTAGGCCCATTGATAGATTCTTGAAATCGTGAACATACTTGATATTATTCCAAAACCTTAGGGACCTATATGATACTACCCCTTTTATTTATATGTGAGATTTTATAAAAAGAGTGACGAAAAGGCTTATTGAATTTGTCATGTGCTAAAGCCTCAAGATCTGTCTGGTGTTGCTGCTGATGTTGGTCTTGGTGAGTGATGCCTTCTACTAGGGTCTTTAGAAGTTGAGGCTGTTGCTGCCTTCATTCCTTCTCACGCTGCCATTACTTTTGCTTTTGGGGCTGCCTTTGTAAGCAACCCTTTTTCCCCATATTTTAAAACCTGACTTGAGCAATCCCATAGGTGACGGCCAGCTCCTGCTATGCCTTGGCCATGTAATGAGCCATCCACAGTGACCTTCATCCTTCCAGAGTTGGTTCCTCAGAAGAATTGGATAGCCTAGGATGGCCAGTTGGGCTTTATTAAGAAGCTTTTCTCCGAGGTCGTTGTGTCAATGTGGCTTTTCTCCTTGTCAGTAGTTCTGAAGTTGCTCCTTCCCCATCCTTCAGGAGGTTGGAAGTGGCTTGGTAGTTGTTGACTTAGCTTTCCAGATATGATGAGAAGGGCCTTCCCTCTATATACTTGGTTGAAGGTTGCTCTGATTTTATTTGGTGTCTATTGCTCTCCTTCTTCCTGGTTACTCCTGTCCGTTTGAGACAATGGTCCATGGACCAAGTTTTACTTTTCCTCCACTAAATTGCTAGTGGTTGAAGTTGGCCTGTTGGGTGTTTGAGGCTGATCTCCTGTTAATTGTGCTGTTAGAAGCTAATTAGAGGTTCTATCCATGCAATGTTGCACCTAACTATGTGTGTCCTTGTTTAGTGTGAATTTATTTGGGCATAAATTCGTGGTGTACATCACTACGATTTATAATACTTGTATTATAAATACCTTAGATCATTATTTTGGAATACACATTTTCTGATATAGAATGCTTTGGCAAGTTACTTATGTTGATATAAACTACAAAGCAAGATAAATTCTCAAGGCAAGAAATTGATGTGAATGAATCGCATTTTAATCTTGAAAATTTGCTTCAAAATATTTTCGGTTCATAATTCTTAAAGCCTCAACAGTCATTTTATCAGGCCTTGTGGCTTCACATGTATGCCTATCCTTTTCTGAAAGATATATCCTTTTAGAGCATTTAATAAATAAATTTCGGAGTTATAAAATGATAACAACAAGAGTTAATCTCAAGCTTTAGTATAAGCTAAATTGATGTTGCTCCTCCATTCATACTTATATGAAACAAGTTCTTAGTAAGTGCTAGTTAATCCTCCATATTTTTGGTTTTTTTCTTCCCTCTATTTCAGTGACTTGGGGAGCCCCACATTTTCTTGAAATGGACAACATAACATAGGCCAACCACTTTTAAGTATCCCTCCCATATTTCTTTTCAATCTTTTTATTGTCCTTTACAACCTATTTATTACTTCATCAAAGCCTTCTGATTTCTTGCCTCAATCTTAATATTTTAAATCTGTTTTTTTCCCAGCAGTGGTCATGAATGTACAATATAATTCCTAGAAAGTTGCAGCCGTGGATATTCTTGTTCGATAATATTTTGAATTTCTCCATCCATGATTAGTTTTTGCATTTGTGCAATTTCTGTTAGATTCACCCAAATCCTCTTTAGTGAATTTTTTTTTAGAATCTGACATTTTTTTGACGTCATGTTTGGTAAAGCCCATCACACAAAATATATGACATCTCTTTACATTCTTCTTTTGTATTTTATTGTTGTCAATGAGCAATTGGGCTTCACACTGACAATGTTGTTTTCACACTTTTCCTGTGCACGTATTTAGTAAATCACAATGTTTATAAGTTGATCGAAGCTTGAAAAATTTGGATCTTTTGCGTCATAATAAAAAGAAAACTGCAGAATTTTTGAGATTAAACGAAAATTGAGAAGGATAAATGCTAATTGCAAGTGGTTTTAAGCGAAATTTAATGCTGCGATTCTCTGCTTGTAGGCATCCATGGTTTGACAATGTAATGTTATATGCATGTCATGTTCTTCATTTCTTTCATTCAAAATGATATATTTGCAATGGTTGAGCCAGAGTCATTTTACGTTTTAGTCTTAACAACGTTGATTATATATTTCTTTTTCTTATTCAGATTATATATTTCTTTTTTTTTTTCAGATAATGTATTTCTTTTTATAGTGAAAACGTCAACCAGAAAATTCCTTGCTAGCATGCAGTCTTACATTGTTTCTTGGGCCATGTATTGTAACAATCTAGTAAAATGTTTATTTCTTAACTCTTTGTTTTCTTCTCCTTTTTGAATCCGGGAATCATTTTTGATAATTCATGTTTCTTTTGGAATACTCTCCAGGAATCAAACTGTTTCAGCAAATCCCCTTCCTAAGACAGCTGCAGTACAATCAACCAAGCCAAATGCACAAGCTGACAACAATGAAGATGATTTTGACGATTTTGATCCACGTGGATTATCGGCAGCAGGTCAGTGTGTAGAAATTCTCGAGCCACATTTTACAATGACAAGAACGAAGATTTGAGCTAAGTTGTCATGCATTGCTAAACAGTGCATAGAAGAAACTGCCTTATGTTTTCATATCAATGTTGTTCTCCTAGCCCCTTGGTGGGGAAGGAGCTTGCCTGAGTAACAAGGGTCTTAGGTTCGAACCACATTTCTATCATAATTTTTAAATGGGGTGGGGAAAATTGTGGTGTCCAGGGTAAAATCAAAATGTCAAACATAGATTAATGAAAATCCTTATTGCCTGTGCTCATATGATTTTACAGAATCGGCGAATAAAAATTCAACGCCAGTGGATCTACTTGGAGATAGTTTAGTGGATGATTTTTTGGATGCACCAACTTCACAGCTAAGTGATGCAAAAACGTGGAACAATGATTCTGTGGCTGAATCTGATCTGTTTGCTGATGCAGATTTTGTATCTGCAGCACTTCACTCAGAAACAAACAGTAATACGCAGGTTAAGTTTCAAAACTCCATTACTTGAATGTTATTTTTAAATCAGGAATAAATCATTCATTATAAAAATAAATTTAAAATAATCTTATATCGATGCTTAACTTTCATTTATTTGTGTCAGTGCAGCCAAATATTGATCTCTTTGCCGATAAGCAGGCTTTTCCTGCTACAGCTCCTGCATACGCGGACTTATTTCAGTCAACAAATTCAAACTTTCCTTTAGAGGAAAAGCCTTCTAATTCTAATCCAACAAACGTCAATTCCTTTGATCCATTCACAGTATCAGATTCTGTCTTCTCTTCCAAAACAACTTTGCCAGCACCTAGTGATAATCCTACTAATAGCAGTTCTGTTGATCCGTTTGCTTCAATTCCTATGAACAATGTTGATGGATCTGATGATTTCTTTGGTGCATTTGCTTCTAACACTCAGTCAGAATTGAAGGAACCAAAGAATTCATTGGACAACAACAACAACAACAGTAATCTCAACCAACAATCTGTGCCAGCAAGCCAGCCTGCACCTAAGGACCCTTTCCAGGTTAAATCTGGGATATGGGCTGATTCCTTGAGCCGTGGTTTGATTGATTTGAATATAACGGCCCGTGAGTTTCTTCTCATTTTACTCTTATTTGTTACTGCATGAGCTAACAATGCCATATGCTAATACGACCGTGTTTTGCCTTTACTTTTAAGCAATATTATAGTTGTACTTCACAAGTCACAAGTCATCATTCTGAAATTCAACTACATCAACCTTAAGAATCTTTAAGGGTATAAACTTTCCAATGCCATCATCACAACGCGTGCATTTTTCATTAATGGGTGCCTTGGATAGTTGAACGAGAAACGAGTATTTGCGAGAAAGTTAGAACAACATCAATTGAAGATAAACTCAAAGAAAGCTTAGATGATTTGGACATATAAATTGCATGCCAATTGAAAATTCAGTAAGAAAAGTTTAAGTTATTGAACTTTTTGCACATATAAAAGAAAGAAGAGGGAGACCAAAAAGGATATGGCAAGTTTTGTTCCAAAAAAAAGAAATGCAAAAACCTATAAAGAATGATATTACATAGTTAAAGTGCTATTTTTTTCCCTTGTTTAAAACTGATTCGAGTCTTTAATATGTGAATTTCTCATTTTTTTTCGTATTTAATTGCCCCCTAATCAACATTTTGTATTTGCCTTCTGCATTATCTCATTCATTTTTCTTAGAAATTTGTCACTGAATCTAACTACACAGCTAAGAGGATAAATCTAGCGGATATTGGGATTGTGGGAGGGCTTAGTGACGAACCAGAGGAGAAGGAAAGAGCTCCACCTGCTTCAGCATTCAGAGGAAGGGCCATGGGTGCTGGATCAGGGCTGGGCGCTGCCGGCTTCTTCTCTTCATCATCATCTGGTGGAAGTGGGAGCTCCACTTCCTATGGGAACTCACAATATCGAAGCTTCCATTGATGCGGCCTCAAATCTCAGGAAATCAGATTTCATTAAAATTTACTAGACTGCAGGCATGCCTTCTGGCACGGTTTATTATGATGAACCACTTTATAACCTTGTGGCTTCCATTATTTTGCCAGATTTGTGTTCAACTATGTGCAGGATTTGATCTCTTCTTTAATGTTTTTGAGAGATGGCTTAATGTATATTTTCGGTTTTGATTTTGTGCATGTTCTTAGATCATGAAAATGATTGTAGAAAGCTGTGTTTTACTACCATTTCAGTCCCCACTCGTTTTTGGTGGGATCACATTTAAACTGGAAGATATTGATGAACTTGAGTTGATTTGTTTATTTTGTTTTTTAAGAACATATTATATATATATATATATATATATATATCATAAATTATAATATAGTTATATTTTGTCAAGGTGAATTATTGAGTATATGTTGAGATTTATGTGATGTTTGAAAAAAAATTAAGAGCAAGAAGAGTATTGACTAATATGTTGAGATGTATGCGTGTGATGTTTGTAAAAATTTTATTTAGTGAATAGGCTCTTGTATTATAAATTGATTATAAAAAAATTAAATTTATTTTAATATTTGAATATCTCCATCTAAAAAAAAAATATTTTAGTATAAATGTACAAAAATTTTATAGAAAAATATCTAATCACAAAATTTTATATTTTATAAAGTATAATTCCACAATAGTACATGTACACTTATGAAAGAATATTCCATATTTTTTAATAATAGGTTTTACAAACATATATTTTTGTAATTGTTCATGAGCATATTATTGAAAATATGATTTCATACTGTTAAATTTTGTAGTAATATTTTTTCTCATTAACTACCCTGAGCATATTACTAAAGAGAAAGTCTCTCACTAATAGGTTTTTATCAGTTACTCATAATTATACTTTGATTCATATTTTTAAAAATATTTTATTTAGATCTCTAATTAAAATTATAAATACCTAGTAAGTTTTATTTTTATTTTACTTTGAGTTTCTTAATTTAAATTCTAGAAATTTATGTGAATAATTTAAATTTTTTTTAAAGACCTAAGTAAAAGATTTCATCATATATTTTTTATAATTTATGTTATAAAAACCTCTACAATATATCTTTGTCCTACATGTAACAATTTTCAGCTAAAGTTAGATTAAAAGGCAAAAGAATGAACTCCTTTACTATATGCAGAATTATGTATTTTTTTGATACTCTTACTCAAACTTTCACTAAACTGTAAAGTTATTGTTGTTAACACGTGGTTCCTGCGCTGCATCCCGGCCGAACGCGTGGCGCTTGACAGGCCTGTACTTGATTGATTGATTTGCTGACTCGACTTTAGATTTTGCAGGACTCTTAACCCAGGTCAAACATCGGGCACGAGGGTTCAGCCAATCATCGCCCACGACGCTCCAGGATTAATCCTTATAACCTCGGGCACAAGGGTGTGAGGTAACGCCTGTCACAATCAACTTCACCTAACCCCGCCGATCTCCGTACAGACATTCTTTCCCAGAAGGAGTACCAGCATTAAAAGATGTCACTTTCCCGTACGAACGACAGATCTCTCCAGCGACAGATAAATGGCGCTCGGAGATCATCCATCACCTTTCCTCCAGAAAACCAGGGAACCCAGGTGAAGCTGCACCATCCATACCTATAAATACCGCTGAACAGTTCTCTAGAAGGCAGAGAGGAAAAAAGGGGGAACAAGAGAAGCAACGGGGGATTAAGAACGATAGAGAGCTCTCTCTCTCAAAAAGAAAAGGGTTTTTATTGTATCAGGACCCCAACTGAGGAGCTCCTTTTCCTCTTCTTCTTCCTCTTCCTTTCTCTGAAAAAGCATTGTACAAAGCCTTCAAGGCTACCCTTTTTCCATTAGTGAATCTCTTTGCTGATCGACCGGTGGACGTAGGGGATTCCCTCCCTAAACCACCTTAAATCTCTGTGTGTTTCTCCGAATGCTCTGAACTGGTTCTCTCCTCGAGCTTTCGTTAACAGGCTCACCACCCCTTTGCGCGCCGCCGTCTCCCGGAACTCTCGTTCTTTTGGTGTTTCCGGGGACCCCCACATCCTACGTCAACAATTGTAATACGTCATAATCCAAATATTGAGATATTATCTATTTTAATTTTTTTAAAATTATGACTTAAGTACTTTCTAATAAATTACTTATTTCAATACTATTTCAGTTTAAGCATATTTAGCTACATAATTTTTATCATTAGCTTCACAATTTTATTCCAAAAGGTGCATTTATCATTTGAGATCGTTATCTATGGTTCAAGAGATTTTCTCATATTTTCAATATAAGACAATTCATTCTTGTAATTTTTCATTTAAAAGCCTATCAGGAGCTACTCATTATTCGAATGATTCTGATTTACTTATATGAATATCACCCCAGCAATCACTTTTCATCTTCTTCAATCTCGAGTCATCACACTTATATTCTTATCATGCCCTTTTAGTAGGGAGCCTTCGAAACACATAATGAGAGGAACAATTAATTAAAGGAGAACTTCCCAAAGCATAATAAAAGGAACATTTAATAAAAAATACGTCAAAATAAAATATTGGAAGAAAAAAAAACCTCTTCATCTTCAACTCCTTGCCTCTTTATTCATCTTCATATAATATGAAAATTTTTATTCATCTTCTTAAGAAATGTCCAGCATATTATAGATAGCACATTTACATGATAAATTTATATATTCAGTAGCCTCTGTTTAGTACACTTACATGATTTTTATTTTCTAGTTTATTTAACAATTAAAAACTTATAATTGTATTAATCAATTATTTAGTACGACTATAAAGTAGAATGATAATTAGGCTACAATTAAAAAAATTTTATAACCTGTAAATAACTTATTGTTACGATATTAGAGAGAACAGAATATAAAAAAAGTTAGAAGAACTACAAAATCTATTTGCATTATTATTATTTTTTCTCATATATCAAAATTTATTAATTATGTGTAGCTTCGGTATAACTTAGGAGCAGGACTGCACAATGTATATAATATGTTATAAAATTGTTTTAATATTAGCATTTATATAGAATATAAAATAGAATTCATTTTTTAAATAAAATATGTGCAAAATGTTGCATAAAATAAGGTTCAAAATTTGCGCAGCATGTAGCCTTGGCCACCACTCACCAGAGGGAAAAATTACTGGGTTCGGAGAGCTCGACACGTCACCTTTTCATATACCAATTAAATGACGACAACTGGCAGCGGACGACCCATTGTAATTGGGTTCGGAGATCGATGTGCTTGTTATAGGCATAAAGATGCTTGCTATAGGTATAAATGTGCTTGTTGTGTGCTTATAACAAGTATATATATGCCTATAATAAATACATTTATGTCTATAACAGCCTATAATAAATAACTTTATGCCTATAACAAGCACATTGATCTCTGAACTCAACTGCAGTGGGCCGCCCGCTACCAGCTGTCGTCATTTAATTTGTGTATAAAAATATGATGTGGCGAGCTCTAATTTTTTCGCGGGAATTGAAAACCATGGGCCGATCCGCTGCTTTGCATAGATCACCCAACCACGAATATCGAATGGGTCTCCATGCGACAGCTGTGGCAGTCGCACCAATTCCACCGAAGTCTTTCGTGGTTCAAAACCAGCCGGAATCCGCTTTCGTCTTCTGGTTCTTAGCTTGCGTTCTCTCGTCTCTCCGGTCTTTTCAGCAGACTTCATCGAGCTTTAGAGCTCGGCAGATCGCCTTGCTCCTTGAGCGTTTCTAACGGGCTGTACCGATAGTCGTTGTCTAGATGGGGTCGGAGAAAGGCCCTGATCGGAAGATCGCTGAGGGACCCGCCGGATATGTTCTTGAAGATGTTCCCCACCTGACGGACTACATTCCCGATCTTCCTGTGAGTTCTAATGGTTTTTTTTAAATCGAGTAGGTATAGGATTAATAAAGAGATTTCTTTCCAGTGATTGTAAAATTGGCTTGTGGTCAGCTCTGTTTTATAATTTCAAAGGATGTCCCGAAATGACTTGTTCTTTTTTATTTTTATTTTTTCAGACCTTCCCAAATCCACTACAAAATAACCCGGCATATTCAGTTGTAAAGTATGTCTTCTTATCCTTAATTTCCACAGTTTGACTTCACGAACATCTATAATTTCTGGCACATTTACGTTTCTGTTTTTCTTTTACAATCCAAGTCACAACTGTTATTATTGTTGCTACTGACTATATTTTGTTTTTCAGACAATATTTTGTTAACGAGGATGATACTGTTCCCCAAAAGGTGAACTCTTTAACTTATAAAGCCTCCAAGCATTAATTACAAGCCTGAAATAACTCTTTAGTCTTGCTTCCTGAAACTGAAATTCTTCAGTTAAGTGTTACCCAGCTGTATACCCAGAACTTCATTTGATGAAGTCATTCCGTTCTTTTTTACAGATTGTAGTTCAAAAAGACAGTCCTAGAGGGACTCATTTTCGGCGTGCTGGACCACGCCAGAGGGTAATCTTTCCATCTCATCTGTTTTGAAGTCTGTAACATATCCTGCAACATGAGTTAAATGTCTACTTTCATCTTATTCACAGGTGTATTTTGAATCAGATGATGTCCATGCATGCATTGTCACTTGTGGAGGTCTTTGTCCTGGGCTTAACACTGTGATTAGGGAAATAGTTTGTGGGTTGTCCCATATGTATGGTGTCAATAAAATAATTGGCGTACAGGTGAGTTTTCTCGCTATCTGATTAACATGCTGTTTCAATTTCCTTTATCTATGTCGATTTAAATTTGTTTTTTTGCTATGTGTTTGCAACTGTCATTGAAACATAGTATTTTTAATGTTAATTTCAATTTATTGTTTGCACGCTATATGTTATAAAACATGTCCAAATATGAACATGATACCTTTCAAGTACACATGCTTGCAAATATAAACTATTCAGCTGGCACATCAGGAGCTCTGCACTATTTTTTAGAAACGCATGTCTATCATTTTATGAAATTAATAAGCCTTAGAAGGCTTAGATAATAATGCAAGAACGAGAGTTATCAATGCAGGGAACTTTGAAAGCATAAGAACTCCTATATCCTTACAAGTTACAACCCATCCAAGTATTGTACCCTATATGAGTAGCTCTAACTTTGCATCTGAAGTAGAGATGAGCCGATTATCTGAGTTTACTTGGAACATGTTCCTCTCAGTTCTTTTCCTTCAACTGATTTTGACTCTTGTTTTCATGTCCATTTGTTTATCTAAATTTTCTTTGGGGGGGACATTGTGTTTCTTTGGATTCTACAGCAAAAATTGTTATGTACACAAGATGGAACAACGTTGTTAGATGAGCTTATGTTATTTTTTTTTCTTATTATCTGCTTCATAAAGAGGCACAACTGGTCAAACTAGCAGATTTTCCATCCATGTAAGCCATTGAGCTAACTTTTACTGAGTGGCCTTTTACTTAAAACTGTTTGTTTCAACATAACTTGCTTAGAAGTGTCTGGAATCAAATTTACACATGGGTTCTACAAATATTTTGACTGCTGAATTGGTGGGAAGTCAACTCATAACTTACAACTCACTTCCAGGAAGGAAGAAAATGATTGCAGTTCTATCTTTGTGGTTGATGTGAGATAAATGAGAACACAATTATATATTGGCAAATTATCACAAGTAAAAAACTTCAAAAACATTTATAAACGACAAGAAATTACATAATCTGCATTCATATCAAACTAAAAGTTGAAAGGAAATGCATTTGGCTTTATATCCAAATATATCAACTCAGATTAGGATCGGCTACATTTTTAAGAATCAGATCTATACAATAATAAAATTAATCCCTACGATTCGGGTTGGGCAATTGTAAAGCATAGCAGAAGCAGGATTTTTCGGCGACAATTGATGTTTCTTATCGAGTCGAATTGGGTTTGATGGATATGATTTACAATTTCGTGTCTGAACTTTGAAAAGATTGAATGAGGTTGGGTTGGGCCACCCAAGTCCTTGAGCATATGTGCCTAGGTCTATGTGTAATGTTTTCAAGCAACATGAATGAAAGGGGCACAATTGAAGAGTGTAGCTGAGGTAGTTTTTTTTCGTTAGTTGTCAGCTTTGCTTTTCAAGTGGAGTTAGGTTTAGTAGACTCGATTGGCAATTCATTATCTATGCTTGGAAAAGATTGGTTGCGGTTGGGTTGGGCTAGTAAGTCCTTTAGCTTGTGCCTAGGTCTGTGCAATATGATGGGTCAGTGTGAATTAAAGAGGCAAAACTGTAGTTCAAACAACCAGATGGCTCCTTAAAAAATGCAGCACCTAAGGTGTGGACTCTGCCAAATAAAAATGCCGAATGTCATTAGTGGTTGAGGTAGGAGAGATGACCTTATAAGTTGCACCAATATACTAGACAAGAGAATCAAATATTTGAGGCATGCATCAGTCTGTTAGGTCGTTGAGTCTAGGGTTAATGAATGTGTGGGCTCTAGAAGTGAATACTTTTGAATGTGCCAAAACATATTTGATTTAGTTAATAAAATCTTCTTAGGACGTAGATTGAGTTTGTAGATTTCATTCTAAAGAGGATTACTTCAAGACTATAGAGCTTTGGGTATGATGGCTTTCTACCGGCATTAGACTGTGTATTTTATAGCCCATGTCCTTGATGATGGCTTTATTATATGAATGCTAGATGGCTCGTGCTGTAAGCTAACTAGGCTGATCAAGTGATTATAGACAACTTGAATTTCATTGCAGCCTTGACAAGCAAAATTGTGACTCGAAGAATGAGAGACATGCTCACGCCACTAGAAATCATTCTCATAAGCCCAAACTGTACTACAGGATACATCAAAGCTAACAGCCACTAGAATTAATTAGACTGTACACGCAAAATGGTGTGTGAATGGTAGTCATATATTTTGTTTGTTCCATTTGAGACATAACATTATGCACCCAAATGAAAAGGTTACGTTAGCATTTCTTCACACTTTCGAAGCTAGGCAAAAAATTTGTTAAAATGGGAAACAAACGGAGAATAGAACCATCTGAAATCAAAATTTAAAGACATCTTACTGATAGATTAAGAATTCCAAACTTTTTTAGACTATACTAATTATTTACTCTAATCAGATATTCTCCCTCACATCATGCTATTTATGTCCCTTGATTACACATCATGCACAGCATTTATACACATAATTAGTTTTTCCTCAGTTGGTTAGTAATGTATTTAGGCTGGGTATAAAGGCTTTTATGCTCGCAACACCGTTACAATGACACCCAAATCTGTTAATGATATCCACAAACGGGGTGGCACAATCCTTGGTACATCAAGAGGTGGCCATGACACCATAAAGATCGTTGATAGTATTGAAGATCGTGGAATTAATCAAGTGAGTATCTTATAGAAGCATGGCCTTGGGTTTAATTCTTTCTGCTACCAAAATATGGCTGTTAAAGAATAGTTTGAAACTTTTTTGCTCTTGTTCCAGGTTTATATAATAGGGGGGGATGGAACTCAAAAAGGGGCCTCTGCCATATTTGAGGTAATGTTGTGCCAGAAATTGGAAACACGCGACATGTATTAGCATTTTGATGTCTGTAGCTTTCATCCTGTTGGTCTAAAATCTGAGATGTTCTTCAGCATCTGATGTCTTCTATGTTTGTATGTGTGTGTGTGCCCGCGCTCGCGTGCATGAGTGAGAGTGCATATTCTATCTTCCATTTTTTTTTTTCAAATTTCTTATTCTTTAATACAAATTGTTATCTTAGACCATCTTTTAATATTGGCCAACATATTGACAAAATTTATCACATTGTCTGTGATCCTTGAACTCATTTAGTTTGGGATAAAGGTTTTGTTATTGCTGTTATCATTGTTTCTCTGAGAATCCATGAAGAATCACTGCTAGTTAATTTCTTCTTGTTACAATCTTTTGCTTGGAAGTTCCATGCCATCTGATTTATGATAAATTCATTCACAGGAAGTTCGAAGACGAGGCCTTCCAGTGGCTGTTGTTGGAATTCCCAAGACAATTGACAATGACATTGCTGTACTTTCCTACCTCAGAAATGGTTCCACTTGAAAATATTCCTCAATTAGGCTAATTTCTAATATTTGATAACCATAATTTCCTTCTGACTTGTGTTTGACGCAGGTTATTGACAAGTCATTTGGCTTTGATACTGCTGTGGAAGAAGCTCAGAGGGCCATAAATGCTGCTCATGTAGAAGCTCAAAGTGCTGAGAATGGTATTGGTGTTGTCAAATTGATGGGTCGCCATAGTGGTTAGTTTCTCTTCTTTATCTGATTGTTACCAGCCTACACTGAGATCAGGCTTCAGTTGATGGTCAAATTGAGTTTTGTTAATTATTTTATATGGTTTTAATCTTTCTTTTTTCCTTAAATATTTTCTTTTTATTTTTTTTGTTAATCAAACGAAAAAATGTCTTAGATGATTGGTTATCACACCTAGCTTGATATTGTTTCTTTATGTTTTTGGTCTTTCAAAGTTGAGCTTTAACTGGGGCTCAACGTCAGTTAATGCTAATACCTAACAGTTGAAGTATGCAATAACTAGATACAGTTGTGGAAAGCTAGAAGCTGTACTATTTGTAAACACAATATTGTTGTGGCTTTAGGTCTCATCTGCTTTGTTTGCAAACTATTCTTATATCAAGCCTTTTAACAATTGTCAGTAATATTTTGAACCATACAACAAGGGTTCCTCCCGAAATGCGAAAAAGTTCCCATATTCACTAAAAGTACCAACAATGTGTGTGCACGTGTGTACAGTATATATATATATATATATATCTCTGGAAACTGTCCATTTGTCTTGTGAGGGATTTATTTTGTCTTATAAATCAATCCTGTTTTTCCTGTTAAGATATGGCAAGCTCTTTGTTGCTTCTCATGCTTTGAGTACACAAACACTGATTCGAATATTTGCGCTCAACCTTAAAGCTTTTTCCTTGTAAGTATAATTATAATAGCAAGCTAAATTTAAAGTTGGATTTTTTTTTTTAGTTTCCTTTTTCTTATAAAAAACTAAACTCTGACCTAGAAACAGTAAACATATCTCAGCTCAATTAACAACCGTGAATTTTCATCTTCTATTAGAATCGGAGGAGACTTTTCTCATGATAGACATTATTTGGAGTTTGCTATCTTATTTTTTTAATTTCAGAACAATTTGGTGATTGATGAAATATGTAATTTCTCTTGCAGGTTTTATTGCCATGTATGCTACTCTTGCGAGCAGGGATGTGGTATGTACAAATTCTTAATGTTGGACAAGTTGTATTTGTATTTTGTTATCTAGCTTGCTGAAGTTGTTAAAGACCATTGTGTTGTGATTTATGAATGAACAAGTAACCATTTCTACTGTGAGTGACTTATTTTATTCTTTGTACCTTTTACAAGGACTGTTGCCTGATTCCAGAGTCACCCTTCTATCTTGAAGGAAGAGGTGGGCTATTTGAGTACATAGATAAACGGCTTAAAGAAAATGGTCACATGGTTATTGTTGTTGCTGAGGGTGCTGGGCAAGATCTTATTGCTGAAAGTGAAAAAGAAAACGAGAAAGAAGATGCTTCGGGTAATAAGCTTCTTATGGACGTTGGACTATGGCTGTCTCAAAAAATAAAGGTAATTTGCCTCCAGAATATTGTTTTAACCAGTAATCCAGCACCACTATGGCTGAAGGATCCGAGCACAAGCTTTTGTGGTTTTTCAGCTTGCATTTTTCACGATTGATTGGTTTCTCTTTTACAGAATATAACTATTATTTTAGATATTTATGGCTTTTCTCTTGAATGTAGGACCACTTTGCAAGAAAACAGAATATGGCGATCAATCTCAAATATATTGGTATATATTTGCTTTGCTTTTGAAATTCCTAGCAGTACAATAATTTTTAAAGATTTTTAAGTGATGCCTTGCAGATCCCACATACATGATTCGTGCAATACCCAGCATTGCATCAGACAATGTCTACTGCACTTTGCTGGCTCATAGTGCGATTCATGGTGCTATGGCGGGTTACACAGGTTTCACAGTTGGACTTGTTAATGGCAGGCATACCTATATTCCATTCTATGTAAGCATGCTTTGCAAAGCTCTTGTTTTCTTCTGCATTCTCTAAATCTAAATTTTTTTGAAAGAAATTGAAATGCATGCTTTACGGCCTTTCTGCATTGCCGATCCTTTGTTTTCCCTTTTCACCTTTGCTAAATTTTTACAATTTCTTTCTTTCTTTCATTAACAGAAATAACAAAACCGAAGCCTCACTCCCAAACTAGCTGGTCAAGTACTTAGATGTCTCTTCTTCCCTTCACTCTTTGTAACTCAACATTCTCCAAAAAAAAAACCAAAGTCATTAATGTTTCATTTGATTATTATTTTTTCCTTTCTCTTTTTAATGTCATTACTTGTATGCCCCATCAAGGCCTCTATAACTTAAGGTAGGCATGCCCAAACCATCTTATGTTACTTCGATGCAGCTCACTCTAGTATTTCTTCTCATCCATCTCAGCATACGCACGTGAGCTATCTTATGGATATTTTGCAGCTACCCAACATTTAATCTCATTATCCATATAACATGGTTGGTTGGATAACAATTTTACAAAACTTTATAAAAATATTAACATTCTCTATCTTTTTAGAAATGTACGTTCCATTTATGAATCTTTTTCTCAAACAGATACCCAACTTATTTTAAATATTGATGTCATGCAAAGGGTGTGACTCAAGCAACAAGCTCCGTCATTCTTACCACTTTTTCACAGTTTCTATCAGGGCCTGCACTCAATGAAGTAGGGGTAAGAATGGAGAAGTTATTGGGGTTGAACGGCGCACCGTCCGGAACCCAATCAGAGGGCGCCATGTGTGCCATACAGCTGGGTCCGGGCACATGTGGCGCCCTCTGATTGGGCGTCCGAACGGTGCGCGCGGCGCACCTAATAATTTTTCGTAAGAATGAGAGGTTACACCAGGGCCTGCACTCGCTCTCCATACAAGA
Source organism: Apostasia shenzhenica (assembly GCA_002786265.1). Lineage (NCBI taxonomy): Eukaryota > Viridiplantae > Streptophyta > Magnoliopsida > Asparagales > Orchidaceae > Apostasia > Apostasia shenzhenica. Next base: position 338,681 of record KZ451905.1, read on the forward strand.
AAAACATAACTTAGTTTCACATGAATTACTTCAGATAGTTGGAACCTCACAACTGAATCTTCGTCTAAATAATCTCCAGATTGCTTCTCCAATCAAGATCCTTACTAGTCAAAAAATATCAAAGCTTGAAATACACATTTTCTTACATAAAATTTTGAAATATCGCATCTCAATTCCTTAAGATACTGTTACCAACAGCAACATACAAATAATCTGCTGGATGCTTTGCAGAGGGTGACGGAATCAAGAAACAAGGTTGTGATAACTGACAGAATGTGGGCAAGGCTTCTTTCTTCAACCAACCAGCCAAGCTTTCTGAGTCCAAAGGACATAGAGGAAGCTAAGAAGGCTAACTCAATGGTGAGCCTTTGAACAACAAAGAAAACGTTCCCTGAGAGATTTGGTTCTCCAGGGCATTCAAATGGTATGAAGAAACAGCATGCTGAGGAGCAGCTCCTTTGAGGTACTGAATTTAGATGGATGTTATGTGAGCCATAATTTTATAATCTGATGTGGAATTTTTGTGCTGAAGGGTATATGTAGAGCCTTTTTCTGCATACTTCCATGCTTATTTATTTGTACATTAGTGGTTACAAATGAAGAGCAAAATTCGAGTTATATAGAAATGAGAATGTCGGAATGGATGTGTAATATTGTAGTGAGTGTGGATAATGTATGAGAGACCTACTGTTATAATCGCCGCAAAATATATGAAATTCAGAATGCTCATGTTGTACTTTTATGTCGTAGTGATGAGGACGATTAATAATGAAAATTTAGTAAAATATAGGAATGTTTCTCATAAGACAATTATGAAATTATATAGTATTATTATTAATATTGAGTTTGTGTTTGTTTTCGTATTTATTATGGTTATTTCCTTTCGATAAAATGTATGAAATACATGTTTTGTGTGTGTGTGTGTGTGTGGAATTTGAGGCATAAACCAGTAAACAATTATTAGAAAATTTAAGAAAAATAGTCAAATATATGATTTGAGATTTTTTTAAAAACATTTTGATGTCTGTTAAACGAGGTGATTAAATTATGATAAATTTTATCTTGTATATATTGAATTTGAAAAAAAAAATATTATATTGATTTGTATAAAATTTGAAGTTGATGATTTTATTAAATATATTTAAGATTTGAGAATAAATTAATTTTATATTAAAATTAATTTTGAATATGAATTAAGTTTTTATTAATTAAATTTTAGTTTTTATGTTATTAGAAATTAAATTTTTGTTGATTTGATATTAAAAATTAATTGAATGGAAGAAATTATTTAGGCAATTAACAAACCGCAGAAGTGTGTTGTACAATTGAGTCTACAAGTGCGCATGTCTTATTGGCTTTAAGTTTAAACCAATCACAATTCAAATTACAGAAACAATGCTCCAGTTAACAAATTTAATTCAAGCCGAGCCAGCATAGCTGAAATTTAGCTCGTCTCAATTTAATTTGAATTCGAGCTAGTTTATTTCAATTTCGAGCTGACTCGAGCCATAATCAAGCCAACACAAATTTTTCAAGAATTGATTTTTTTTAAAAAATTATCTCAATTGAGATATAAACTTAAGATTAATCGAAAACATAGGACCACGTAAAAAGATATTTTAAATTTCTAACAACTGACATAAATTTAAATATAAATAATAAAATAATTACAATAAATAATTAAATATATTATTTATAATTTAAAAAAATAGAAATCGAATCAAGTCAATTCGATTCGATCATGCTCATGGCTCAGTTCAATAAATTCGAACTGAACTCAATTAGAACTAAATACAAATTTGAACACGAGCGATTATCAATTATCAAGCTAAACTCTTACTACTATAAATAACGAAGTTAATAGTAAAGTTTTCTTTTAAAAATAAAAAAAATAAATTACATCTAAGCTACTAAAATTAAAAAAATTATACAAATTAATCATAATTTTTAAAATAAACTATGATTTAAATCCCTTAAATTATAAAAGTGTTGTAAATTTCAATTAAAATATAATTATTAATTTTTTATTATTATATTATCAAGAATAATTTTATTTAGGTCCCTGAAGTTTGTTTACTTCAACACAAAAGTCCACAAATATCAAAACATGTCATTCAGGTTCACAAAAAATATCATACAGGATATCGTGGCCCCTACGTGATATAATTTAGAGATTTTTACCCGTATGACACAAAAAACTTCAATATTTACTTTTTAGACACCCTAAAGTTAAATATTACATGACACACACTTATTTATTTTAATTTTACAACCAACACACCCTAGTTAAAAAATCCTTACATTTTTATTTAAGTAACATACTTAAAATATTTTAACTTAAGTAAATTTCATAGGAATAAAATCTAACTCTCGGTGCACCTTAACTTAAATCTTACATGTTAAAACAACTATTTAAATCTATTATTAAGTAGAATATTTATAATCTGAATCGTTAGATGTCTCGCTTAACGATTAGATTTAATTTAAGATACAAAAAGGGTATGATTTTATTCCTGAGACCTTATTTAAGTTAAAAACATAACTTAAGTATGGTTTACTTAAATAAAAATGTAAGGATTTTTTAACTATGGTTTGTTGTAAAATTAAAATAAATAAGTGTGTGTCATGTAATATTTAACTTTATGGTGTCTAATAAGTAAATATTAAAGTTTTTTGTGTCATACAGGTAAAAACCCCTATAATTTATTATATATTGTAAAAATGACAATAATACCCTTAATTTATTAATTTTCAAAATAAGTCATTAAGGCCGGCGCCTGCGCCGATCGCCCACTAGCGAATGCCGGAGCGCATGGCCGCGTGCATGCCGCCCCCGCTCGGATGCTCTGCGCGTGAGGTTTCGCGCAGTCGACCTGCGCGCGGACGCTAGCGCTCAAGGGCGCATGCAGACGCCTGCCCGCGCGCAAGGCGTCGGCACCGAGGCCGCACACTGACGCAGAGCGCAAGGCGCCCCTGCTCCGTGCGAGGATGCTGTGGCCGCGCACTGCTAGCCGCTTGCGCTCGGACACCGGTGCTTTGGGCCGCGCAAGACTCGTTCACCGATGCACTGCGCGCAAGGATAAAATCATAATTGAAAAAATATTTAATTTTAATTTTTTTTATGAAATAATGATACTTTAAATGAAAAGCGTTATATTAGGCCTGATTGGAAGCTTTTAAAAAATAAGTAGGACCCTGATGAATTATATGATAGTTACTCTGGACCTGAACAACATATTTTGACGTTTGTGAACTTAAACAATAAATTAGACAAACTTTAGGGGCCTAAGTAAAATTACCCCTATTATTTAAATTATTCTCAACCAATAAGCTTTTAATATTTTAAAATATTAATAATTTTATTTTTATTTTATATTTTTAAAAAATAATGAGAAATTAATTTTAACAAGTGCAAAAAATCATTCAAATTAATCAAAATAATCAAAATTTCATATTTTCTATAAAAAAATCAACAAAAAATACAACATTCTAGTAAAAAGTAAAAAATAAACATTTTACAACCTCGATCAAAATTCTCATTTTTTAAAAATTCTATATTGAAGAATCAGTCCTTTGGTTGCTTTCAAAATAATGTTTTAATAATATATTTTTGAATAACTGCTTAATATTAACACATTTAGATGAAAATATTTTTTATATAGTAAAATAATTAATTATTATATTAAGATGTACATCGTACATTAATATTCACTGTTTTTTAAATAATTTATTTTTGATATATCTATTTATTTATTTATTATTATTATTTTATTTTTAACTATAAGGGCATGTTTGATTGCTTGGTTTAATTTTAATAAAATTAAAATTTAATTTTAATGGAGATATTTTTTATTAAAAATTATAAATAATATGAAATAAAATTAATTATTAAGTTGGGATATGCGATGGATGTAATATAAGTTAATTATTATTTTGGTAATATGTGTACAACATAAAATAGAGTTAATTTTTAGTATTAAATTTTATGTGTTATATGATATACCTATTTAAAATTAAATCATGTTAATTTTAATCTGCCAAAAATAAGCCAACAGCCATTTATTTGATATGAAATTTAGCTTGTTTGTGCAATAATACTGCCTTTTTTTCTTCGTGTTGATTAATCTATTTAAAAATTATTATAATATTTTTATTAAATCATATTGTTGACAGAGTGAGATGGGAGTGTTAAGAATTAGAAGCATGCAACGTTTTTAGCCCAGAATGCTGGCATAGAGGAGAAGCCAGGAACCATTCAAAAAAATACATAAGAATATAAGATGATTTAGAAATAGCTTCCCTTATATCCATCGGAGAGTTAGAGAAAATATTTCACTAATATTAAAAAAAATTTAGTTAAAGGACCAATACAGAAGACAAAAAAAGAAGAAAAAAATACAAGCTTTGTTTTTCTATCTTCGATGATCACCTTTGATGATCATGAGTCTGATTTTCCGTCACGATATTCTCTTCAATACTCTCCTCTGGAGCTCTGCCTAAATATATTTATAGACAAATTGTAGTAGAGTTCAGCAGGTTTTTAGGCAGAAATATTATAACCGTCAGTTTCATACTATCGACCCCACAATTGCCATCTCAAAGAAGACCGTCGATAATGGCTAGAGCACACGGGTCTTTAATTTGTGTGACTGATGAAAATCTGCAACTTAATGGAAATCATGCTGACGTGACGGTCTCCATCAGGCTGTGGGACAATGACAGGTGTGGATGAATAAACTTCGTGATCGATATTACTGAAAGTTATGAATTGTCATATATCGTGTTCAATAATGGGAGATTTCTGCAAAAACAGTATGATTAGTCAAATATTATCGGCAATGAATAAAATATCTACACGATGATAAAGAGTTTAAAAGCCTTAGATGTCACGTATACGATTGAGATTCAACATTGAATCTAGATATGAACTCGTATATAATATAATAATATTTTTTAGTTTGCTCGTTAATTCTCCAATAAGACAAACTTTATGGTTACCAGGCTCACGATCCCGTCACCTCTCACCGGCTCACGGCCCCATGGCCCCGTTTCCCTCCCTCTACTACCGACCGTGCACTCTGCTGCTACTGTGGCCCGCTCTTCGTCTGCATCCGTCCCAGTTCTGATCTTTCTCGAGCTCGAGCTCCCAGGAGCTTATAGGGCCAGGCACAACAGAGCAAAAGAATCGGCTGCTCGCGAGGAAACGAAGAGAAGCTGTGAAGGCGCACTCTGGGTCGATTCTTTCTTCAAGAAACTCCTCCAATGGCGAAGAGAAAAGGCCTCCTTCCCATGGTTTCTTTTCTCTTCTTTTCGTTCTATGTAGGTAAGCCTCTTTCAGACTTGTAGTAGCAGTCCTTTTGCTTCCATCTTCTTTCAGAAGAGTAAAGTAGCTTTAACACTTCGCCGTCATTTATTATGAGATCTTTACTTGGGAGCTCGATAAGTCCTTGGGTTCACCTCTGCTTGCTTGCATAAGTGCATTGGAAGAAAGATCAAACAATAGAACGCTACGAAGCTAAAACTTCGCCATTTTTCTTGCAGAGCTCTCTGATGGAGGCAAGATCGGCGTCTGCTACGGCAGAAATGCCGATGACCTACCTACTCCGGACAAAGTCGCCCAGCTTGTCCAGCTTCATTCCATCAAACATGTGAGAATCTATGACTCCAATATCCAAATTCTTAAGGCCTTTGCGAACACTGGAGTTGAACTTATGGTCGGTATACCCAACTCAGATTTGCTCGCTATCTCCCAGTACCAATCAAATGCGGAAACATGGCTTAAGAACAGCATTCTTCCCTTCTATCCGGCCACCATGATCACCTACATAACCGTAGGCGCAGAGATAACAGAAAGCCCTACCAATGTTTCTTCTCTTGCCATTCCTGCCATGACTAACGTTCACAATGCCCTGAAGAAAGTTGGGCTGCATAGAAGGATCAAAATCTCAAGCACCCATTCGCTTGGAATACTTTCTCGGTCGTTTCCTCCATCGGCCGGGGCTTTTGATAGCAAATTTGCTTTTTTTTTGAAACCCATGTTGGAATTTCTGGTCGAGAATGAGTCGCCATTCATGATTGATCTCTATCCTTATTATGCCTATAGAGATTCCTCTGGCAATGTTTCTCTTGATTATGCTCTATTCAACCCATCGTCATCGGATGTAATTGATCCAAATACCGGTTTGATTTACACCAACATGTTTGATGCGCAGATGGATGCTATATACTTTGCACTAATGGCATTAAACTTCAGGACTTTAAAGGTCATGGTGACTGAGTCTGGATGGCCTAACAAAGGTTCAGCAAAGGAATCTGCGGCAACAACAGATAATGCTCAGACATATAATACCAATTTGATTCGCCATGTTATCAATGATACCGGGACTCCGGCTAAGCCAGGGGAGGAGATTGATGTTTATATATTCTCTTTATTCAATGAGAATAGGAAGCCTGGTTTGGCATCAGAAAGGAATTGGGGTATTTTTTATCCAGATCAGACTAGTATATATAGCCTTGATTTGACTGGGAAGGGAAATGTTAATGTTGTCACCGGAGCAAATATTACTAGCTCTAACGGTACGTGGTGTGTTGCTGCTGCGAATGCCTCGGAGCAGGGCATGAAGAATGCTTTGGATTGGGCTTGTGGCCCCGGGAATGTTGATTGCTCATCCATTCAGCCGAGTCAGCCTTGTTTTCAACCAGATACATTGGCCTCTCATGCATCTTTTGCTTTCAATAGCTATTATCAGCAGAACGGAGCAACTGACATCGCATGCAGTTTTGGTGGTGCAGGAACAAAGACTACCAAAGATCCCAGTGAGTTCTCTTTGATTTCATTATGCTAGTGCAGCTATCATGTCGTCTTGAATTATGTTTCTCTAACATCGCATATTTATACACACATAATAGGTGCCAAATGTAAACGCTCCGAATGTCTCTGTGTGTGTCCCACCACGTTAATATGTTGAAAATATATCTACTTTATGATAAATATGAAATAAAGATTAATCAAATATATCCATTCATTTCTTAAATATTTATGACAGTCGATAAGAACCATCGGGGAATTTGGAATCCATTGTTCTATTTTTCTCTTTGCATAGAATTGGCTTTGTAGTTTCTAATTGTTAAATTTTTTGTTACCAATTGATCTTAAAGTTTAACCTACTAAGTTGTGGTCATATTATATTTTTACGTTGTTTCTAGGTGTGCAACTTTGTTTTTGCAACGTAAAATTAGTGCAACATAGGCCTTTTCTTTTACCTTATGCTAGGAATAATATGGGGTTGGCTCTGATACAATATTAATCTTATATATCCTATTATGTAATTTCAGCCTACATATTCCTTACATCAAGGAATCTTGTATCTCATTAGTGTATAAAGTCATTGTTGCCTCGTGATCCATAAAGCGACATCTAGAGCGTATACGTGGAGAGGGCCCAATCCTCACAGATCAGATCAGCGGCGCAAGGCGAACGGCAGGCGACCTCCTCAAAGCCGAACAACCTCAAGCCGAAGAGTCTTCAAGTCGAACATCCATACCAGTACGGTCTGCTTCAGAGAGTGCGCGGAATGGCCCCTCGCGCCCCATTGAAGAGGTATGGTCCGCGTCAGACGCCTTACATCCGTACCAGCATGGCCGTCGGTCTGCAGGACAGGGGGGATGGTCATTGAAGCACCCTAGGACATCCCCCATACGTCAGAGTTGAAAAAAAATTCAGACTATAAATTGTAATGCAACAGGAGAAGAGAGGGTCTTTTCTTTTCTCTTTTGAACCTCTCTCCAGAAATCTCCATTGTAACCTGTTTTTCGACTGGTGAACCCCTTTCAAAGCCGCCCAGAAAGAGGCACCGTGGTTTTCCATCTCATCGGTTTCCACGTCAAAAATACTGATCCCTTTTTATTTTTTAATAGTCATTTTGTTGTCACGAGCTAATCAAATCATCGTTTAGATTTGCATATTATGAAATTTAATGTTATTTTATGTGTCATGCTTTGTGTTTCCATCTTTGCCACTCATAATTATTTGAAGTCATGATCATAATACAATGTTTATTATTATTTGCTTTCCTCTTCCTGATGTTGAGATGTTATGATTACTTTTGTTGTTGATAAACGGATCAACACGTGGGAACGAACAAATGAGTTATTCAAGAAGACAATGCATGGTAGAAATTTAGATATCCACAATAACACATATTCACACACATAAACAAGAAGGAATAAACAAATTTAGAAGGTTCATCCTAATTGAGCTATGTCCCCAGCAGCAGTGGATCCACTAAAAAGATCAAGAATAGTTACAGATGAAGAAGGTTGGACCACTAACAAGCTATATAAGTACAAGAAGTTATAATTAGAAGCACATCACTCTAACCTTTACAATTTATGTAGTACTTTGCAGATAGAAATATTGATTCCCTAGATTGTTCATGCATAATGATGGAGGCCCTAGGTGGTGTTCCCATGTGTCAAGCTCCGCGATGGATGTAGTTATCGAAGTTGGATGATGCCGAACACTTGACTAGATTGTGCCAGATGCCACATCTTATACGACAACTTCTTGGGCAATAACCGTGAGAATAACAAAGCCACAGATAATAAATGCCTAGACATTGAGATTTCGGAATGTTGTAGTTAGACTTATGACCAGATTCGGGCATTCTCGACTAGTCTCAAGATCAAGAACTTGACTTTGAGAAGAACTATGCCAAGAATGGAGACCTTTTCAAGTTCAAGAACTTGATCCTGAGGAAAACCGTCTCAACTTTGAGTATCTTGATCTTGAGTACAACTTGGGCAACAGACATATGGTCTTAATTAATTTTGAGGTAGAACAGCACTTCAAGACCCAGTTTAGTTGGAGGTTATTTTGTTCATGCCAACTGTTTCATTAAAAAAAGTTTTATTTTTCATCTCTAATATACAAACTTTAATATAAAAATTTCATTTTATATCGCATTCTATAAAATTTTTAACACATTATACTTAATTTTTTTTATTATTATATTTCAGACCCAACCAAACAAGGCCCAAGGATCAATCTAGAACCGCATATTGGGTGATGTTTAAATCTAATGGGAATAACTCGTGTAATTGGGATTCAAGGTATTACGCAACAACTTTGAATTTAGGCCATGCCTTCTAGCTTACGGAGCCTTTCAACTTGAAATTTGAGGTCGTATGAGTGTTGTTTTGTTTTCAGCTTATGCTTGTTCAATGATGGACACAAATTGGCATAAAATCCAGTTTGGTTTTTTAAACCTTTTGTTTGTTTCACAAAAGTTTGTCCTATATTTTGCTAACAAATGAAAACAACCATTTTTGGATGACTTCTGAGTTCTGATTATTTGAAAACAGAAATTGTTCACTAGGGACAAAAAGATATTAACAGAAGACCAAACGAATGGTTAACAAAGACAAAAGAAAACATAAAAGGCCAACAATGATAAGCGTCCACTGGTCACAATAGTGTTAAACCGCAATAGAAATGATTACATGAGTAAGAGGGTGGGCAAGAGGCAATACGAAAAAGGTGCATATGACCATGTCTATCGTCGACTTATAGAATTCTCCGGGTCTGAATGTGTGGGGATCTAAGACATTAAGGAAAGAATGGTCATTACTTACGAACTTAACTCACTTGTGTAGAGAGCTTGGTTTGAATCGAGCTGATTTTTTTTCTTTTTTGAAAGATGGCAAGCCATAGCATTAAACTAAATCAATACTACAAATATTGTAGAAGTTAACCAGCATCCTCCTTGAGGATGTTGCAAAAAGCAATGGGAAGAGGCATATCTCTCTCCCAGTGAAAATTGCCCAACGTAGCATAATGAGCCAAAAAGTCGGCCGCACTATTTACGTTACATGATACGTGTGTAATCTTACACAAAGGGAATGAAAGAAAAATATTTGTAATCTGCTCAACGATAATGTCTCTATGCGGGTTTGCATTGGTTCTTGATTGGAGAACAAAAATCCATATAACTGGCCGCATCAAATTCTGGTAAAATATTTGTCAGCAAACTTTTTGCTGTACTCTCTCAAAAAAAAAACTTCTTGCTGTAAAAGACTATTCATGGCAAATTTATCAAATCTGTACTTCCAAGTGGCATAAATTCATGCACTGCATGCATAATTTTCTTGAAACTTAAATCAAAGAATCATTGTATCGTTCAAGAGCTCATTAGTTTCTTTCTTGCAGGCTATGACAAGTGCAATTATGCGACCTCTGGGTATGTTTTAAGAACTCTCATCCCTTTGTTATCAATTTGCAGCTATAGCTTCGGCATTCCTTTTGAAAATATGCATCTCATTTCCTAATAAGCGGAAAATTTGAAAAGTTGACATAATGGCTTTGATTTGGTCGAAAGTGTCTTAATCGCTCATTTAACAACAGACTAAAAAAACTAAGTTGGTTTGGTAAAAGGGAAAGGACATCTAGGTCTGTTTGTTTGTACGGTAAATTTTAACTAGGTTAAAATTAAACTTAGATAGAGATATTTTTGTATTGAAAGTTGTGAATGATGTGAAGTAAAGTTAGTTATTATGTTGGGGTGTGTTAAGGGATGTGATATAAAGTTAGTTATTATATTAAAATATGTGAGGGATGTGATATAAGTTAGTTATTATTTTAGTAATATGTGTACGATGTGAAATAAAGTTAATTTTTAATATTAAATTTTATATGTGATGTGATATGCCTGGTTAAAATTAAACCAGGTTAATTTTAAACGGGCAAACAAACAGGGCCTAATATTAATTTTTAATAAACATAAATTGCGTTCGGGACACTGAGGTCATGATGCCATTGCATTGGTTCCAATGTTTTTTTAAAGTTTGCTTTAGATTCCTGAGGTTATAAAATTATTATTATTTGGTCTCAATTGATATAATTGTTAATATTTTATTATTATATTGTAAGGTTTTATCAATCGTTAATTTTTTAGTTTTTAAAATATAATTTTGAAATATTAATCTTTATAATTTTTAGAGCAGAAAAGACAAGGGATGGGAGAAATTAAATTTTAGAGTTTTATTAAATTTTTAAAGAAGGATGGGGATAAAGGGGTATAATAGTTTTTTAAAATTTGTAGATGGTTCAAACTAGTTAAAAAATGATTAAGTTTCACATTTTTTATCTGGAAAGACCATCGAAAAATGCGTAATTCTAAAAAAGGCCAAAACTATAACATTGTTATAATCTAGGGAGCAAAATTGAGATTTTTTAAAAGTTAGGATCAATGCAACGCCTTTCTGACCTCAGGGGAATAGATGCACTTTACTCAAAAATAATAATATAGGAAATTTATTTTATTGTATATCTTTTATAAATTTAAATATAACTATTAACTTTATTTCAAATTTTAAACAGTTTAAATTAATTCTATTTTACTCCATTTATGAATTTTAAATATAGCTAAAAAGCGACTACCAATTTTTCCTACAATTAAACAAGTAATGTACGGTTTTACTGACTGTTGAAGCCTCCACTGATTCATGAAATTTTTGCCAATTGCAGTTGAAACAATCAACTTCATCCCCCACGATTTTCCCAAAATAAAAGGTGCAATAATTGGTGTTTAACAGGGTGTTTGGTTCGATGTTATTTTGTTGTCATGTTATCTAGGTATCATGACATCTAGATGTCATCTTTTAAATAATAATTTTATAATTTTTTAGAAGGTTATTTATACATATCATTAAACTAAATAAGTTATTTTCTCTAAATAACACGATATAATACCAATATAACATTAAACTAAACACTTAAATATTTTTTTTTAGATTTTTACTCGTATGACACAAAAATTTTTAATATTTACTTATTAGACACTTTAAAGTTAAATATTACATGACACACTCATTTATTTTAATTTTACAATCAACACACTCTTGTTAAAAAGTCTTTATATTTTATTTGAGTAAATCATGCTTGAGTTGTGTTTTAACTTAAATAAAGTTCATAGGAATAAAATCTAACCCTCGGTGCATCTTAAATCAAATCTAATTGTTTATCCAATTCCTCATTATTAAAATGGACATCTAATAAAATATTCTACATAGTTCACAGATTTAAATAATTTTTAACATGTAAGATTTGATTTAAGGTGCACCGAGGATTAGATTTTATTACATAAACCATTTTATTAATTTAAGTTAAAACATAACTTAGAGTATAGTTTTAAGCTCAAACAAAATGGGTAAGAGTTTTTAATTCAGAATGTCGTTGGTGATATAAAATTAAAATAAATGAATGTGTGGTGCATGTAATATTTAATTTTTAAAGTATCGTAATTAAGTAAAGTATTTGAAGTGTTTTTTGTTGCACACTGCAGGTATAAAAGCCCCGCCTTGTTTTTTTATTTGTAACGCAAAAATTGTAGGTTCAACGGCACTATCAAAACTTATCGTAAAATTAGCTTTGTGAAAACTTTCAAAGATTACCTGAAGGACCGAATAACTTCATCGTATCTGTCCTATAACCGAACCGAACTTTGAAAACTTTTGAAGTTTTCAATATTTGAGTTCTTATTGGTAATAGATTAAGGTTGTGAAACATTTCAAAAGATTCTGTGAAAAGCCGAAACTTCATGCGATCTGTCTATAACCGAAACCGAACTTTTGAAACGAACTTTTTGAAGTTCATTTTGATTCTTATTGGTAAATTAGCTTGCGAAAACTTCCAAAGATCCTTGAAACCGAAAACTTTCATCGATCTGTCTATAACCGAACCGAACTTTGAAACTTTTGAAGTTCATTTGATTCTTATTGGTAAAAATTAGCTTTGCAAACATTTCAAAGATCTTGAACCAAAACTTCATTCGGATTGTTCTATAACCGACCGAACTTTGAAACTTTGAAGTTCATTTTTATTCTTATTGGTAAATTAGCTTGTCGAAACTTTCAAAGATCTTGAAACCGAAACTTCATCGATCTGTCTATAACCGAACCGAACTTTGAAACTTTTGAAGTTCATTTGATTCTTATTGGTAAAATTAGCTTGTGAAACTTTCAAAGATCTTGAAACCGAAACTTCATCGATCTGTCTATAACCGAACCGAACTTTGAAACTTTTGAAGTTCATTTGATTCTTAATTGGTAAAATTAGCTTGTGAAACTTTCAAAGATCTTGAAATACGCGAAACTGTGCATCGATCTTCTTAAACGGAACGGAACTTTTGAAAAACTTTTGAAGTTCAATTTGATTCTTATTGGTATAGAGATTAGCTTGTGAAACTTTCAAAGATCTTGAAACCGAAACTTCATCGATCTGATTATATACGGGAACCGAACTTTGAAAACTTTTTGAAGTTCATTTGAATTCTTATTGGTAAATTAGCTTGTGAACTTTCATAAGATTCTTTGAAACCGAACTTTTCATCGGGATCTGGTCTTGAGCCGAAACCGGAATGTGAAAGATTTTGAAGTTCATTTGATTCTTACTCACAAGTCGCAACACTTTTGTGTCTGAAAACAGGAAAACCAGCAGCGCAAACTCTACAGGGCCATCATCCATTCCATCAACAGCACAGAGCTCTGCACCTTCATCAAAAACTGGCAGCCTTCTTGCTCTCTTGGTACTGCATCTCATATAAAGCTTGAGCTTCATGTCTTCTAGATGGTGGCTTTTGATGAGCAAAATATGGGAATGTATGAATCTTGTTAGCTTATGTATATTTAATCTATGGCTTACAGTTTATCATGTATGATCATAGTTGCTTAGGTAGTTCATGAACTGCACCTTGCCATTTTTGTAGAAACCTGTGGCACTTTTGAGTTTTGAAAAAAAAATATTTGGTTTATTGTTGTGGTGTTATATAATATCTATAGAAATAGAGTAAAAAATAAAAAAAGTTAATTATTAAAAAAAAATTGTAGTTAGTTCATAACTATTATTTAGTTCATAGTTTTCGAAAATATGCTGAAAAGTTCCTGCAGTTTATTTAATATTATAAAGGTCTTTTCGCTGTTATCTTTGATAGATTTTTAATTTTATTCTTAGTATTTTTTCAAATTTTTAAATTTATTTTTGCAAATTCTAATTGTTATTCGTAGTCATTGGCTTATCGGTTTGCGAGAAAGAGAAAGAATATTTCTTAGATATTAATAGAAATCATTAAATTGAATCTGTTATGTAATAATCATAATTTACATGAATTTTTATTGTTATAAAGGGAGGGAGAGAGGGAAAATATTCTTTGAATGCTGATGATTATCGTTAAATTAGACCTATTTACGTGAACTTTAGTTATAAAAATTTTAAAATATAAAGTTTTTAGCAATTTTTTGAAAACTATGAGATTAAGTTTTTTTTTTTTGAAGTAGAGATTAAGTTTTAGATTATGAAAATAATTTCAAATTATAGACTTTTCAATAATTTTTTAAAAATTATAAATTAAATAATAATTATGAGTTAAATATAGAGATTTTTAAATAATTAATTCTTAAAAAAATATTACTTTACATTGATATCTAGATGTTATGAACATCTCTATTATTATAAATAGATCAAATTAAGGAAGGCAAAAGTTTAATTTTGTTTTGAGGGTCTCATCCCATTGCAAAGAAAATATTGTGATTTTGAGTGCTGATTATTTTTAAGTCTAATTTAGTTTGAAGATTAAATTTTGAATAAGAGAAAAAAAAATTATATTTTATAAATTTAATAAAAAATAATAATAAATTAGAAATTATGAAATAATTTATGTATATTGTGATTTTATAAATTAAAAATTATTTTAGAAATCTATTATATAAATTTAATGAAAATATTGTGATTTTATGTACTTTATTTCATATTAAAGTACATAAAATATGAAATAAAGTTAATACTAATAAAATTAACATGTTTTAAATTACAACTTGATTAATGTTATTCGTACTCATAGTTATAATATGTCCTAAAAAAAAAATCAACGTAACTCTCATTTTAGTATACCATTCATTTTTTTATTATAAAATTTTCTATGCTTATAAATAAATTTTCTCGAAATTTTATCTCTTCAACTAGAGATATATTAATTGCACATCTTGGCTCTCTTACTTTCATAAATATTTATAGTTTACTTTAAAAATTTATTTCCACGGCTTCAAATGTATTAATTACGTATTTTTCACTTATTAAAAAGTAAATTATAATGTTTAAATAAAAATATCTTGATTATTACTCTAAATGAGTAATGAAAACTATTTTAGATGTGCAATTTATGTCAGTATATTAAAATAAGGTAATGCACATTTAATAAATTTGAAATATTTTTCATTAAATTTTGGGCATCTCATTATTTGCATATATTATTGCTACTATTTGAAATAATATTTTTTTATTCTGCAATTCATAAAATAAAAAACACTAAATTGGCTATTAAGTTTATGGTGTTGAGTTATTTAATTTATACTTTTATTTTATTTTTAAATTATATGTGATATTTTTAGAATAAAAATCAATTTATAGAGACTAATAATCTCTCCTTTTATTTATTTATTTTTGTTTTAGTTTAATTATTTTGAGAGCATGCAAGATTCAAGAATGGGCAAGGGGCAAGGTGGACTATTTCATGGTAAACTAGTATTACCTGAAAAGAATATAGAGAGATTTAATTGGAACATAAAAGAAATTTTCCCCTTCATTGAAGGCGGACTTGTAGGCCGTTTATTCAATCGGATTGAATGGGTGGTCGAGGGCCTCTGAGATCCGCTCACCGCCTATTTATTCCCCGTTCCCCGCCCTGAATTTAAAGGCGTGCGGGGACCGACGGGAAAGCCGAGGCCCAACAGGGAAGATCGGCGAACTCCTCCAGAAAGGAAGGCGATCGGCGAGAAAGAGAGAGGAGGAAGATGTCGTGGCAAACCTACGTCGACGAGCACTTGATGTGCGACATCGATGGCCATCGCCTCACTGTGGCGGCCATCATTGGGCAGGACGGCAGCGTCTGGGCGCAGAGCTCCTCGTTCCCTCAGGTAATACCCTCCCGTTCCTCTATTGAAGGAGATTTTAGATTTTCTGTGCCATGGATGATGTGATTGGATCTTTCTTAGCAGATTCTCATGTCAGATTTTCCTCACTGTTCTTAGTGTGAAGCCTCGATGTTTCAAAGGACGTGTCATTAGATAGAGGGATTTGCTGTTTCCTTTTGCCGAAGAAACATCATCATGTTTATTCCATAGAAAACCTTTTCCTGTGTGAAATCTAACTTATTTTCTGCTTCGCTTGTTTCTTCTAGATCCATTTGTTCTCTTGTTTCGGTAAATTTTTTTGTTTTCTGCATCGTATTTGTATGGTAATTTTTCGGGTAATTTCTGCTTGATTTTCTGCTTGGCTTGTTGCTAGACTCATTTGTTCTCTGTTTCGGCATTCTTGATAAGTTGATCGACTGTTTCTTCGTAGTTGTTTTCTTAATGCATTGATCTTCATTTGTTAATTCTTTTCCCCAGTGTTTCTTCGAACAGTTTGTATGATTTTCATTATTATGGTATATAACAACTGAATCGAAGTATTGCGTAATTTATAGTTCAAGCATGATGAGATCACTGCTATTATGAATGACTTCAATGAACCGGGATCCCTTGCCCCGACTGGCTTGCATCTTGGGGGATCAAAATACATGGTTATACAGGGAGAAGCTGGGGCTGTCATTCGCGGAAAGAAGGTATGACCTGTATTGCGTTTGAACAGCATTCAGTTTATTCTTGTTAACTATACGTATTTCATCGTCTTCTTTTTTTCTCAGCCTTAGTTATTTCACATTGTGATGTTCATGTTAGCAATTTCTCTTGCGGCATCAATCTATTGATATTATGAGTTAGCTTTACTTAGCACTTGATATTCCTTGACGAAATTTCTATGTTCGCATTTGTGCCAATACCTGTTGATGATGTTTAATTACGTTGCAATGCGTATATATTTCATAAAATTAAATATTTGAATAGGTTGACTGTTTCTGATTTCTTAGAGCAGTGGTAAATACATGTTTTATTTTTTTAATGTTAACTTGCAATGTGCGTAATTGCATATCTTGGAAAACCAACTTGAGCTTGCTTTACAAGTTATCCAAGAAGTCCTAATAATTTACGAGAAATTTCTTGACTATGTTTGCATGTTTAAGGCTTGTTTCATTGATAAATTGTCGACATAGCGATTACATCAGGAACTTTGGTTTATCCCATAGGAGAAATTGAAAACGAGATGCTAAATTACATAAATCTATTTTGAGATGAAGAAACCTAACTTTGAGGAAAATATCAAAATAATAACTCCTGAAATTAAGTCCTCCCAACCATTTCAACTCTCCATAAATATCAGATGAATCAGATATTAGAGATCAGGAAATATATAAAAAAAGAAAATATTGCTAAAAGTTGTATGAAACAGCAATTAAATAACTCGAATGTTATGTAATGTTCGGTGAAGAAATTAATTATTTAATTTGATGATGTGTTTTAATTACATTGCAAAAAATTACCACTATGAGATTATACATTCATGTCACCTGAAATCAAATGACATCAAGATGTCTCACCACTGACACCAATATGCTTTTGTATAATCACAATTTTCCAATCTACCCTTTTGATGAGTCTGAAAAGTAAATACAAATACTTATTTTAAGGATAATTTGCTTGTAGGTCCTTGGTATCTGATAATTATTACACTTAAACAACAATTTAATAACTTTAAATTAAACAAATAACAATTCAAAATGTGAATATCTAAATAACATTAAGGGGGCGTTTAGTTCAATATTATCTTGATGTTATGTTATGTTATTCAGAGAAGACAATTGTTTGATTTAATGACATTTACAAATAATCTTCTATTAGATTATAAAATTATTAGTCAAAGGATGATATCTAGATTACATAAGATAACACCAAGATAACAACGAACTAAACGCCCCCCTAACATCAGTCACATTTTAGGACTTGCTGAGTGCTTTCTGAAATCATGTATTGCACAGCTCTTGTGTTTCAAGTTTTCCATCCTGGGTTTTGCATGATTGCCTTTTATTGAATTTCCTATATAATGTTTATTCATGTGTTATGGTCAACTAAACTCAACTAATCCTTGTTTTTAATAAATTTAGAGAAATGCTACGCAGCTCTAATAATTAATTAATATATTGGCCAATTATAGTTTAGGATTTTAATTCACTAGATTATTTAGTATATTAACTTTTAATTTATTGGGTAATCTAGTGTAGTAAAGTCTTAAACTATAATTAGTCAAATTATTAGTTAATTATTGGGAATGTGTGGCAAGACTCATAAATTTATTAAAGAGGTTTTAACTAAGCCGTGAAGTCCAAAGCATTTACTGTAAATTTAAAAATAAAATAATAATGGCAGACATAAAGGTATAATATCTTAAAAGTACTTTAAGTTCTATTAACATGACCTCCTGTTGTTTGATTAATTTATGAGTCTGGTAAAGCTTGTCTAAATGTAGGGTTCAGGAGGTATCACTGTGAAGAAAACCAATCAGGCTCTGATTTTTGGCATCTATGATGAGCCAATGACTCCTGGGCAGTGCAACATGGTCGTTGAGAGGTTGGGCGATTATCTCATTGACCAGGGGCTGTGATAGTAATTCCCTTGACCCACACCCCTATAAATTTCTATATTTCACCATTACCCTTATTTGTTTTACTTCCATATACATTTTTTTTCTGGACAACAAAACTTGAAAACAGGTTAATGTTTTATGTCCATCTTCAAGATCTATAGATTTTCAACCTCGATCATTTTTTTCATTACGGCATTCTTTGTCGGCCCGTTCCATTCTTTTTTTTTTCTTTTTCAGTCATACAACGGAAAATCACTTCGTCGAGAATGGAACCTAGTTGTTGAAGGTTTCTTTCGTTGTGTTCAAAGCTTGTGTTACTGATTTTTTTTTCCTCCCCAAAACAGGATTCTTCAATTTATAAATATTGTGAAGAAATTGTGATAAAGTGTTTATTTTATTTTATATTTTTAGTAATTTATTTGCACTGTTTGCTTCTTTTAAACTGTGATATAAAGACTTCAGCATACTACTGCCTTGTTCATTATGAGAATGTGAAAGTTTTTTGCTCATTGTTTTGTTAACACATCGATGCTAGAAAATGCCTGTTCCTTGCAGCACATATTGCATGTAATGTCTGATTCATGTGCTTCCATTTTGTTGTATAAGAAATTTGCTGTGAACAAGGCTTTAATTTGTATGAGAGAGATGGAGGATGCTCGACTAGGAGCGAAGAAAAAGGTCGGTAGAGATTTTCGACAAGATTCGGTTGGGATTTGTGAAACTATGTAGGAAAATTGGGATTTGAAAAATAGAACCAAGTTTGAAAAAAGCCCCGTGTAATCATAACCCGAGGGTGAGGGGTGGAAGCTAAGAAGCACGGACACTTCTAAGAAGTAGCCGTGGCGGTGTCGGACACGTGTCGGACACGGACACGCCACGGACACGGCGGGACACGTGTCGGACACGGCGGGACACGTGTCGGACACGGCGGGACACGTGTC
>KZ451905.1:365889-382546 GCA_002786265.1 Apostasia shenzhenica
ATTAATTTAATATATAATTAATTTCTATGAACTTATAGTTATTTATTTTTGTTAATCTATACGTAGATGAATACAGAAACAATATCACCACAATAATCACAATCTTCTTTTGATGACACCACCCCATTATGGAAGTATGTTATCAAAATAGATATGGTTGGAGACAAGGGTGTCGAAACTCTTCATAATGAATATTATAGTTTTCATATTTGATTAGTCCTGTTAAATGCATTTAACTTTTTATAATTTTGCTATCACATATATTTGATCAATTTATAGTTTCTTTTATTTTTATTAAAATTCTAGAAAATAAATAATTTTATTTATTTTACGTGTCCTAGAAGTGTCGTGTCTTAATTTTTTTAAAAATTGACGTATCCCTGTGTCCATGTCGTGTCACGTGTCCGTGTCGTGTCCGTGCTTCTTAGGGTGGAAGTGAAATATTGGGAAGAGACTCTAGACTTGAAATGTTATTTATTCGATTATTTTGTGAGGAGATTTTCTTAATGGGAATTAGGCTGGTGTTCTCCGGTGTTCAAGAAGATCTCAGATGACTGTGGATGAATAGATTATTTTTTCGATTATATTGTTAAAGAGGAAATTCCCCCAATGCTTGCCAAAACTGTTAAGAGGAAGTGGTTGGGAATGTAATGGGAGAGCACTTCGTCCGTTCATGTCTAAAAAGTTACACCCTCTTCTCAATATAAAAGGACTGCTGGAGGAAATTATTACTAAGGAGCATGCGATTGTTTGATATTCAGTTAGATCACTCCTACTATTTCATTGTTGATGGTGAAGTTTGGCGACTTCGGCGTTGTAGCAAACTAGTAATTTAGAAGATGAAAAAAAATGGTAGAAGAACAAGTTCAAAATAAAAATAAAAAAAATCAATTTTAACGGGTTAAAATTAACTAGATTTAATTTCACATCATTTACATTTTTTAATAAAAAAAAATTCATTTAAATTAAAATTAAACTTTACAAATAAACAGGTCCTAGAGTTTTTAAGTAAAAACAACAAAACTGAGCTGTGAGAAAATGTTCACACATTATACTTTTGAAGGAACTGTGAGATGGTATTCTCATGTTATAATCTCAAGTATTAACTTCAAGTTGTAAGAGATTCTTTTCGGAAAGTGTTCCTTCGGAGTTGGAGTGTTTGATAAATTGGTGAAAATTTGCGTGTTTTTGTACGAGTGTGATCTTTGACTAGCTCACCAAAGTATGCTTGACTTGTCCCGCATGGTTTCAACTTTCAAGGACATTTTCTTTCGAGAAACTTGTCCATTCAGCCATTATGTATCCTGGAACTACAAGAATATAAATAAATAATCATAAATCTCAAGAATTCTAGCTCTAACCTTAATTTTTCTTGGCTGTAGTTTTCATTATGATTGAAAATTAGAGATTTGTTTAGATTTTAGATATTTATTTCCTTTTTTCAGCATGTGGTAAAAGTGAGCCTATCACTCCAAGTCTCAAGCTATAAATTTGACCAAGAATCAAAGTCTGCTTTGAAGTCACAATTATCAAATTTATTGTGTTAATAATCTGCTCCCAAATTAGGGAAAATAGGAAGGCTCAGTAACTAATCTGATTTATGCCACGGTTTTTGAACGATTATATAATATTATTTCTCGATCATACCTTATGTTAACCTAGTGAGAGAATAAAAGTTAAATTTCTCCATAATATATATATATATATATGTATGATTAGATTTGTGATATTTTGGTGGGTACACAGATTAATATTAAATTAGACGGTTAGAATGACATCATGTGCTGAATCAAAATTCAAATTAACTAAAATTATTAGAGATTTTCATATTAGCTTTATTTAGATTAGATTTGATTTGATTTAATTCAGAACATATTTGGGAGATTTAAAGAGTCATTGTATTTAAAGTTGATTTTATTTTATTATAACAGAATTAATTTAATAGTTGTTTTTATTTATTTGGTATTTTATTACTGCATTTAATATTGTATTTTTAAATTTTTTCATGAGATTTTTCTGTATGAAGAGGTCGTCATGCATTGTAATAAAATATAGCATTTGATGAATGGAATTATGTTTGAGTTTTTTCAAAGCCTAGATTCGAGTTAAGGGGTCGATATTCCGGTGAAGGGAATGGTAGAGTTAGATCAAATTAGCCTAGTTATTCACTTTCCAAAAAATAAAATAAAAAAATCATATAACTATTGCGCTCTCTCTCCGAATCATCTCTGAGCGCCTCTCATACTTTGCGCACTCGCGTCCAATGCCCGTTGCCTCCTTGTTACTTGCCCCTGACACGTGTCCACCTCCGCTACCCGCTATCTCGCCGACCAGCGTGAGGAGGCTCGTCATTTTCTTTGTCGTTCGACTGGCTATTTCGCCAGTGGAACGTGCCACCCGAGCACGCCGACTTGATCCCTTGCCTCACCTACATCGCGACCAATTGAACTTACCGTCTACTACTTTAATTTCTTTGGTTAAGGTATAAATTCTTTTTTGAACTCAATTAATTTAGTTATTTGATTTTAATACAAATTATTTGCTTAACTTGGATTATTTATTTGACTTTAATTATGTGACCCGATATTTATTTGAGTGATAATTACTGTTAGATTTAAGCGTGAGACATCTGTCCTAAATT
The DNA here is from genome assembly GCA_002786265.1 of Apostasia shenzhenica. Classification (NCBI taxonomy): domain Eukaryota; kingdom Viridiplantae; phylum Streptophyta; class Magnoliopsida; order Asparagales; family Orchidaceae; genus Apostasia; species Apostasia shenzhenica. The sequence goes on from KZ451905.1 coordinate 368,531, forward strand.
CCTGAACTTCGAATCTGACTTATTGAATTTAAATTGACATTCTAATCTAATTTGAGAAATTCTTATTATATAATTTATTTAAAAATATTTTTTATTTAATTAAAAATATTTTACTAATTAATTTTACTGAATATAAATATAAAATATCATATATTTTATTCCCACGACATATTTACATGTAGGTTTTTAAGTGTATTCCATAATCATATTTTGGTCCTCGATACTATTCTTCAACTAGAAGGTGTAGCCATTTTTACCCATTTATTAAACATACATGGTCTCGTTTGTTTTTAAGTTAAAAATTAATCTGATTTAATTTTAACTTGACATATCACATCACATATAAAATTTTATATTAAAAATTAACTTTATTTCACATACTGTACACATTATTAAAATAATAACTAACTTATATCACATCTCTCATATGTCCCAATATAATAATTAATTTTATATCACATTCCTCATATATTTTAATATAATAATTAATTTTATTTCACATCATTCATAATTTTTAATAAAAAATTTCTCTATTCAAGTTTAATTTTAACCTTGTTAAATTTAATCTTACAAACAAACAGATCATAGTGTTTGTTGAGTTAGATTAAACTTACTCTAGCTTAATTTTAAATAAATATATCATATTATATATAAAATTTAATATTAAAAAATAATTATATTTCACAATTTATATGCATATTAAAATAATAATTAATTTATATTATATTTTTATATATAATAATATAATAATTAATTGGGATAATTTCATTTAGGTTTTTGAGATTTACTCAACTTGACATGCAAGTCTATAATTTTGAAAATATGTCAAACAGGTCTCCAAAACTTATTGTATAGGTTATTATGGTTTTTCTGTGATGGTATCCGTTAAACGCTCTTAAAATTACGAAAATACTCTTCTTACCTTTTCATATTTCAGATCTCTGGCATTAGGGTTTTTCGATCACGGGCATCCGTGTGCTGCCCGTCGCAGCGTCGTCGGTGCTTGGGCGTCCGCCCGCGGCCGATAGCTGCGTGCTGCCGGCCGCCTGCTCACAGATGCCCGCGCAGGCGGCGCGACGCGTGCGAGGACCAGCTGTGGTACAATTGTAATTTCAAATTAAAAAAAATTATAATTTTTTAATTAAAATTTTAACAGTCAATGATTTAACGAATGTTTAATAAAAGATATTTAATTGGACCTTATTGGAAGTTTTTTATAAATATTAAGAACCACAATGATCTATACAATAAGTTTTGGGACTTGTCTGGCATGTTTTTAAAATTATTGACCTGCGTGGTAAGTCGATTAAAGCTCTAGAGCTTAAGTAAAATTACCCATAATTAAATTTATTTTATATTATTTATAATTTTTAATAAAAAATATTTTTTTAAATTTAAATTTTGCAAATAAATAGATTTAATTATTGAGTTGTATATAATTGAATTGAGTTTAGATAAATTATTTATAAGTATTTATTTTATAAATAGGTCAGGTTAATGTGTTCACTCATTATTAATTGTGTTGTGTAAATTTAATATATAAGTATTTTTTGAGAATTATATATAAGTAAATTAAGCATTATAAAATAGCATTTAAATGCATTAGAAAATTTAATAAATTTGTATGAAGTAATAATTTAAAATTGGGATGTTGGTGATTTAATATTTTGAAAATGAAAATTAATTTCTATTTATATTATGGTATACAACACTAGGACTCAAGTTAGGGGTAGCAATTTTTACTTATGTTCAATTAAATTGTTCCGACTCGTCTTTAATAGAATAGATATGAGTATTCAAATTTTACTCGTGATTAGCGACTTGTCTCAGTCTCACCCCATTATGAAATTTAGTAAATTTGGGTACGACTCAATCATACCTGCCTCGTCTTGTACTCTGTTTGATGCAATTTAAAAAATTTAAAAATTTTATTCCCAAATAATGTATTTCATGAAAATTATTCTATTTCACTTTTTATAATAATCTTAGTTTACTTCTTTTAAGTATTAATATTTAGAATTGTAATAGTTATACTTTAGTTTTATAATTATTTAAAAAAATACTTGTTCTTTTGAAGAATGAGAAAAATTATTTGTTCATGTTCAGAATTAAAAGATGATTAATTTTGTATATAAATTTTGAATTTATTATGCAATTAAGATTTTATTTTAACTTAGGTATAAAGAAAATTAATATGTAAAATTTATAGTATTTTAATTTGCCTATATGATGTTATTTTTTTATATTAAATAATATTTGATGTCTTATATAGATAAACTTATGATTAAATTACAAAACAAGAGCAAGTTCGGGTGAGGCGGGACGGGGTGAAACTCACCCTACAAAGAGAAAATAGGACGGGGCGATCTGGGTATGAGTTTGTGAAAACTACAATGAGAGGGGTTGGTATGGGAATACATAAATCCGACGCAAATTCATCTTATTGCCATTTCTAACTCGAGTAGAGGTGATTTCGAGTAGTGTTTTATTTAAGCTTGCTAAATTTTTTTTTATTTTGAATTGGTTTTTGATATTTTTTTTATTAAGATACTAATTATTTATAATGAATATATTAAAATATAATATTATAAATTTAATGTTAAATTTTATTTGTATATTTTAAATCTCTTTTTATATGAATTTTCATAATACATTAATATGCACAAACATATTTATTATATTTTAAATTTTTTTAAATATGTATATTTATATACATATTAAATTAATTACGAGTTGAATTAATATTTTTTTAAGCAACCTAATTTTAAGGTAAAAAAAAAGAATTAATTTTAAATTAAGTAAAATATGAATTAATTTGGAATGAATTTCACTGAAAACGTGGACCCCGCGTTGCGCATGAGTTTCTGGAATTGCTCAATCAATTCACATTTAAGAACCCTTTTGTAATTAATTCATCAATTTCTTTGTCAAAAAAAAATTAATACATCAATTTAATTCAAATAATCTTTTTTTTTCTTTTGCTCTTTTTTTTACACTAAGAGAGAGAGAGAGAATATTTTGGTCAATCTTAAATTTAAAGGTGAGATTGTAAAAAAAAAATAATTACCTACCTGCCACACAATTTAATTTTATTTATGTTTTACTCATCCATTCTTAGTTAATTACGTTATGCACACTCAAAACATTACAAAAATTTTATATATACATATTTTAATTTATTTTTATTATAATGAGTAATCATAATTTTTCATTTGCATAACTATAGTTAGATTACAAAAAATCTGAGCCATTCATCATATTATTTTAAGGATATTTAAATATATTTTGAGTGAAAATCCTAAATCCTTAATGTTTAGGTGACAGCAAAAGAAAGAGATATCCGCGATGTAAATTGATTTTAGGATAAATCAGCGCTTTAGTGTAGTATTGAGGAAAAGAAAATGACGGCAAAGGAAGGAGACATCTGTGATGTAAATTGATTTTAGGACAAATCAGCACTTTAGTGTAGTATTGAGGAAGAGAAAAATATATACTATTAAAAGTAAAAATATAATTTTAATAATTTATTAACAGAATATTTTTTTCAAATAAATATTGATTAAGTTTTAACTCAAATATGTGTATGTAAGATTTTGTACTGTTTTGAGTGTGCATAGCGTAATTAACTAAGAATTGATGGGTAAGATATAAATAAAACTAAATTGAGTGGCATGCAGGTAATTATTTCAAAAACAAATTGAACGGACTTAATTGAAATAAAGATGAAAATTCTGGAACCTCTGTGTAACAAAAATTATCTTGAAAGATCTAAATTGAAATGATTAAAAAAAAACGCTAATACCGATTAAGTCCCTTTAGTTTAGGTTTACGTGAAATTAGATTTTTTTAATTTTAAAATAATCAAATAGGTCCTTTAATTTGAAGTAAAGTATAAATAAATTTTTAGATATTAATTAAAATATTTAATAGGAAATATTTTTTATAATTAATAAATTAAATTGAGATTTCATTTTTATTTAAAATATTAATTTAGCTTTTAAAAAAATTAAATTAATTCGTTAGTTAGAAAATTTTTTCTTCATTTAATTCTTTTATTAATTTCAAAAAAACTTATTTATGTATTATCTTAAACTAAAAGATCTATTTAATTAATTTAAAAATTAAGAGAATTTAATGAAATATGAGCCTAAATTAAAGGGATGTAATTGCTATTAAGCCCAAAAAAATAAAACAGTTGTACACATGTAAAGAAATTCCCAAATCCTATCAATTTCAAATCTAGGCATTTTATTTAACGCTATAATGCTATTTCGATTTCATGCGGTATAATTTAAAAAAAAAAATTATTTAATTTGATGATATATGTAAATAATTTTATAAAAAATTATGAAAAAATAGAATTTAAATATCAGAATAATATGACATGGTATCGAGACAATATTAAACCAAATTGTAATATCTCATTTCGCAGGTATAAAGATATTGTACGCTTTGGCCATACGTAATTACGTTATTTAAGTACTGCCTGCTTAACTATAGCATTTTCATCGCCAACCTTACGTTTTTTTCCTACAGGATATTTCTATAATTTGTAATCATATTATTTACTTATTCAGTCTAAAAACTCATCTCCATTTTCTAAAAATCTACTACAAACTAAATTCTTTTAAAACATCACCCAGCGAACATTTTCCACATGTTTGGTGCGAGGACTAAATCAGGACCAAAATGATACTAATTTAAATAATAATAATAAATAAATAAATAAATAATTTTAATTATTCAACACAAAGTCTAATATAAAAAAATATTATTTTATTTTACATACTCAATAATTTTCAATAAAAAAATTAATTTTATTTCACATCCTAGACCAAAATACTCGATTCGAATATTTTGGTCTAGGATGTGAAATAAAGTATATATTTTTATTAAAAATTATTGAGTATGTGAAGTAAAATAATATTTTTTATATTAGAATTTGTGTAAAATAATTAAAAAATTTATTTATTATTATTATTTTTTTTTTTTAAATTAGTATCACTTTGGTCCTGATTTGATCATCGCGCCAAACAGGGCTAAAGTCATTCAAATCTATATAAACACAACAAAACAACACTGAAAACTCTGATCTAAAAAAGATTGTTTTCTCATGCTAATTATGTAGGTGTAGAAATACCAAAATATAATATACAAATATTGGAGGGATACCCATCTAATTTCCCCACAAATTTAAACGAGAGCTAGCAGGGAGCTAGGGAGCGAAGGCCGTTGCGGTCTCGTTGGGGAGCAGAGCGGATCTGGTCACATGGGCCGAATCTGGGTTCAGCGAAGGGAGTCAGGGGCTCAGCCATGTGCACCGGTTGGGTTGCAGCGGGTCTGACTCACGCTCATGTGGCCGCCATCCCCTGCGTGGACCCCCTGTCCGTCTCTTTTTGCTCACCATCCTGTCGGACCTGTCCTACGAAAAATTACCGGTTCGGATTCGAGTTCGAGTTCAGGTTCAGGTTCGGGCTTGGGCCGGCCCAAACATTGGTCGCCCACCCAATCGTTTTAGAGATTGGGCACCGATAATTGAGCACCGATAAGCGGATCGAAATGATGCACGCATTGAACTTAATAATTTTTTAATTTTTTATATGCATAAAACATAAAATTATGAAATTTATATATTAAACAATTAAAATTTTAATATTAGATAATATACATCTTACATGCATCACACATTAGTTTAAATAATATTAGAATTCTTATTAAAATGAAATATTTAATCAAAATAGTTACGTAGCTGTGTATTTATAATACTAAGATATTTAATATTTAAAATTTTGAAAAATCTCAAAACATAATTATATTTAAAACTTTTAGATTATGCTCACATTTTGTTTAGAGTGGGATATTAACACAAAATTTTGTTACATCATGATTCATATTTCAAAATTCAAACTAATTATGAGTTTGTTTAGTAGTTTTTTTTTTTAATTTTGCAAAATTTGTTTCCTATAAATAGTTATTCTTGATTTTTTAAGGGCATGTGCATAGAAATGTACATTCTATGATATTCGTCATCGATCCCTAAACTAAATAAACCAATTTAACTAACTTTTTGTAGATCGATGATATCATCTAGAGGGTGTGAATAAACGAAAGTAAATTTTAAAATAACTATTCACGTAATACAAAAATATTGGTAATGGCATGCACAAAAAAAATTAAAACATTTAGAAAAGCACAAGCTATGTAATAAGGTTTAGCACATCTAATACCGATATATCTCACATTCTAATTTCCAAACGTTTTTACTATATCATATAACGTATATTGAATTAGCTTATTAAAGATTAAGCTAACTCGAAATTGATATGAGTTAGCTTAAATTAAGATAAGGCAAATTAATATCCACATATTATTATTTCTAACTTAAATTATAATTTTATAAAGGGAAAATATTATTTAGGTACTTAAGATTAAGGGGTAATATCACTGAGTTTTATGATATCAAAATTTCTTTATGTAGGTCTACTAGTCTTGAAATTATTTTTAATTAAGCTCCTAAAGTTGATATTAATATTTCAACTGAGAACTTTTTAATAGATTCTATCAATTTTTTTATCACTTATTCAACAGAATTTACTTTTAATTTGAGTTTATATTTTCAAAATGATAAAATGCCCTCCAATCTTCTTTCTTATTTATTTTATAAGAGATTAATTTGAATGTAATTTTTTAAAAGCTAAAGTATCTAAATCAAAAAATCTACGTAATATTTTAACTTTTGTAAATATTTAACATAGAAATAAAAAATAACTAATAAGCAAAATATAAAATAATATATATATATATATTTATTTAAATATCCCTACTTAAAAAACTCACTTTACTTTCATAAAAAATAAAATAAAATAAAAGTCAATTTACAAGGATGTTTAATTGCATATTAGTCCCACAATAAAATGCAATTTTTTAAATGAAATTTCTCGCTGCCAGCTAGCGCTCAGCTGTCCCTTGACTCCCATCCACCGTCACCCTCATCGTCGTCCATAAGCTCCCTCCCCAAGTTTCTTTCTTACAAGAATCCTCTCTCTCTCTCTCTCTCTCTCTCTCTCTCTCTCTCCTGCTCTCGCACAGAAAGAGCTTCAAGTGACAGACAGAAATGGAACCCTGCCCCTTCGTCCGGCTGATAGTGGAATCCCTAGCCTTAAAGCCGCCGCCGCCGCTATCCAAGCCCGCCGACGCCGGCGTTCACCCCTCCTCCACCCCGTGCTTCTGCATCGTCCAACTCCACGACTTTCCCTCTTCCTCTCCGCAATCAATCCCCATCCCCCTCGCCTCCTCCGGCTCGCCGCCGGAATCCGCCGTCAGTCCCGCCGTCGTATTCACCCTCGATCCCGCCTCCGTCTACTGCCTCGCGAGCAAGCCGGCCTGTCTGACGCTAACGGTCTACACCGGCCGGGCCGGCACCACGTGTGGGTTCAGACCGGGTCGGGTTCTCGTGGGCCGGGTCCGCCTGGCGGTGGAGCTCACGGCCGAGGCCGCGGCGGCGCGGCAGGCTGTTCTGAGGAGTGGGTGGGTGGACGTCGGGGGCGGCGGCCGCTCGCCGGCTCTGCTGCATCTGGTGGTCCGGTTGGAGCCGGACCCGCGGTACGTTTTTCAGTTCGGCGGCGAGCCGGAGTGCAGCCCGGTGGTGTTCCAGGTCGCCGGTGGCGCCGGCTGCCGGAAGCATAGCGGATGCCTCCGCCAGCCGGCCTTCAGCTGTAGGTTCTCCGCCGATCGCCGGCGGAGTACCAGATCCAGGTACTCCTTCCCTCCTATTCATAGTTAAGTGTTATCTAATTAGTATCTTTTAAATTATAATGCGGATTATTTGACAAAAATAATAAACATATAATTTAATTAAGAATTTACTCAACACCCAACTTGTCAACTCATTTATTATTATTTTTAGGTATCAAAAATTAATAAATTTAATATTTTTTTTACTTTAATTCAATATAATCATATAATTTAATTAAAAATATTAAAAATATTATAGGTTATAATTAGGTTGGCCTGCTAACTTGTACCTCGGTCTTCTTAGATAAATCAAATTCGAGTCAACTTATTTATAATTTCTTCCGGTATAAGCTTAACCCATACCCAATTAAGTTGGGTCAGGCTCATGAGTCGAATCCAAAATCATCATTCCTACTAAATACATTATTATTTTGACTGATTATATTTTCTAATCAGAATATGAAGTGTAATTTTAAATAAAATACTATAATAACGATAAATATAATATGTGAAATATTATTTATAATTTGAAGTTCTTTACAAGTTTTGTAATTTTTTACTAAGATATATGTAATTTTCCTCAATTTAAATCTATTTATAAAATATTACCAATTGACAAAACAAACCGAAATGATATGAAATTATTAGAATACATGAATCAATATTAAAGTAGGGGGACCCATGTGTAATTTACTTTTTAAGAGATTAGCACAAGAACCTAGGAGAGCGGCTATTTGTTAATATATAATATAACCTATGAATGGAATCTTTCAAACAGCTAAAACAGAAGTTTTTCTAAAAGGGAATCTATATAATACAAACAATATAATATTAGTTAGGAATATTAACATATAGGGTAAATTGCATAAAGGCCCCTAGGGTTAGAATGACGCTGAAAATAGGTCACATATTTTAAAAGGCTTCGATTTGGGTCCCCGAATTTGTGTTTGGGCTACCGTTTAGTCCCAAGTGAGATGATGTCTGAAACTTATGAATTTTTACTATTTTACCTTCAGAGTTTTTACTCATTCTCCATATTTTTTAAAGGATTTTGAGACTTTTCTTTCATTATTCATGGAGATCATTTCGACATTTTTCGTCGATTTTCTCCATTATTTATATTGATGGGTGATATTCTGAGAAATATTCAAGACATGTAAGTCTTTTGAATTATGATATATTGCATATATATATATATATATTTATTTATTTTTTAACTAAGCATAACTTTTTTTTAATTTACACATTAAGGACATTTTTCAAGCGCATAAAGCTTTTTAATTTGTGCTACTTAAAAGATTTTTTTGAATTTTTTTTAAGTTTGAAAAAAAGATCCCAATTTTTCATGCTACATTTTTGTGAATAAAATATTTTCTCCTTCCACTAAATTCTAAATCTGGAATAATTCTCAGTCAAACCATGCATTTAATCACAATTAAAATAAATAATGAACAACCCAAGTTTCTGAATTAATTGTATTATAATTCTCTAATTAACTCCACCAGTTCTCTTCCTCCGGTGACTTCAAATCGCCGCCGCCTTAAATCCTTCCTTTTACCTTCACTCGTCGGTGATCGCGCCTCCCGTCTCCGGCGAGACCAGCGAAAGGGGTGGACGGTCACCATCCACGACCACTCCGGCTCGCCGGTCGCCGCCGCCTCCATGATCACCCCCTTCGTCCCATCCCCCGGCTCTGACATCGTCTCCCGCACCAACCCTGGAGCCTGGCTCATCCTCCAGCCCGCCGCCCCCTTCTCCGGCATCTGGAAGCCGTGGGGCAGGCTCGAGGCCTGGCGAGAACGCGGCGCCGTCGACTCCCTCGGCTACCGGTTCGAGCTCATCTTGGAGTCCGGAACCGTCGGCTCCGGCTCCATCGCCATCGTCGAGTCGTCGATCAGCTTCAGGAACGGCGGGGAGTTTCTCATCGACGCAGGCGCCACAGCGGCGACAGCTGCGAGGGGGTTCGTGATGAGCTCGACGGTGGAGGCGGAGGGAAAGGCGAGCTTGCCGGAGGTGCGGCTGGGGGCCTACCACGTGGCATGCATGGGGGACGCCGCGCTCTTCGTCGCACTCGCCGCCGCCGTCGACCTGAGCATGGACGCGTGCCAGCTTTTCTCAAGGAAGCTGAGGAAGGAGCTCTGCGGCCATGATGATCAGGAGTGATGAAATTACACCTAGGTTCACTGTTTTTGAATTCTTCATTTAGGTCCTTAATATTTTGTGAAATATAAAAATAAAGAAAGAAGGGACCTGGGTAAAACATTTTTAAAAACATGATCTAAAATGCAATTATAGGCAATGTATAGGGACATGTCAATAATTTTATCTTTTTTAATGTAGTTTAGGAGTTATAAATAAGGATTTATATTTCAGAAAATTTTCATTATTTTTTATTTCAACTTCATTTTATTTTAACATAAAAAAACATCATTTGATTTTGGTTGTACACGTGAAATTTTTGGATGAGCAAGGCGCGCCACATCATTCATCCGCAAGTGAATAGCGCAAGTGAATAGCGCAAGTGAACAGAGGACGGATGCGTGGTCCGCAGCGTGCGAGAGAGAGAGTTTTTTTTTTATTTTTTGCTGATTTTTTTTAAAATTTTAATTATATATAAATAATAAAAATTTTCTGAATGGCCGCAGCGCCAAGGGGAGAGAGAGTGGGGCTTGCGTTTTTTTTTAAATTTTTTTATTTTAATTATATATAAATCATAAAAATTTTCCTGATGATTAAAATTAAACTAATTAAAATAAAATATGTTACTTAGTAACTATACAAATTTGAAAATTATTCATTTTTTTAAGACATTTCATGTAAGTCAACTATTAACTAAAAAAATATCATAATTTTATTTCAATTGATATAATCATCTATTTTAAAATTTTTATTATATTTATATGTATATATATCAAATATATTAATGCAATTTTATAAGATTTATTTTTATTTTGCTCGTGTTGACGTAGGATGTAGGGGATCCCAAGAAACACAAAAAAAGAGAAGTCCTGAGAGACGGCGGCGCGCAGAAGGATAAACCTGTCAGTTAAGTTTTAAGAAAGAGAAAAACACCCAGAGCAGCACACAGAGGTTTAAGGTGGTTCGAAGAGGAAGTCCCCTACATCCACCGGTTGACCGGCGAAGGATTTTTACTAAAGAAAAAAGATATCCGTAAGGGCTCGTACAATGCTTATGAAAGAGAAAGAGAGAGAGAAAGAGAGCTCCTCAGTTGGGCTCTAACACAATGAGGATGGGAGAATCCAGGAGGTTGCTTGCACTCTGGTCGCTCATGTTGATTCTCTCCTCTTTGATCTGTGCTTTTGAAAACTGTTTAAGGGTATTTGTAGGCGATGGACTATATAGCTTTGTCCTGGTTTTCTGAAGAAAAGGAAGTGAGCAAGCTCTGAGCTCGCGCAGCTTGTCGGCCGCCGGGGGGACCAAAAGCAACAAAAGGAGGATGCTAACTTTTAATATCAGTACTGCTTCTGGGGATCCGTGACAGTTGGAGCATGCGGATCCTTGATTTGTGTGTTTTGAAAAAAAAGGTCTTGTACGGGGAGCAACGCGATCCGGCCAAGCTGATTGTGACAGGCACCGCTTTGTAACATCTTCATCGATGTTATCATGGATGGTCCTGGTTCGTCGTGGACGAGGCTTGGTTGAACCCTCATATCCGAGGTTTGACTGGGGTCTGAAACCTGTGAGAACAGATAGATGGATTAGTAAATAAATAAAGACTAAATGTCAGCTTGGTGCCACGTGTACGGCAAGGATGCAGTGGTGGAACCACGTGTTAACAGCTCGTGTATACATATATATACAATACTTTTACCTATATATTATGATATTTTATCCTCTACATAGCAATTTTATTCATATATGTACCTTAATATATCTCATACCCAATAAATTTAGGCATATTTGTATGATATTTTATTTAATATGTAATAATTTTACTCACATATGTACTATAATATATTTTAAATATTATAAATATTTTCATATATGTATCATATTATGTAGTATATATAATATTTTTGCTCTCATATTACCATAACATATCTCGTACGTAATAATTTTACTTACTTATATATTAGATTTTATTATATATATTGTAATTTTGCTCATTTATGTATTATATTTTGTTTTACAAAAATAATATGTTTTATTTTAATTGGTACAAATAAATATATATATACACATAAAAATAATAAAAAGAATTAATATAAATGATTATATTAATTGAAATAAAAGTATGATATATTTTTAATTAATGGTTGACATGCATCAAATATGTCTCAAAATGAAAAAAAATTAAAATTTTTCAAATTTTTATATTTACATATTCCACTATTTTTAAAATATTACAAAAGTACCGTATTTTGTTTAAATTAGTGTAATTTTATTTATTTTAAAAAAAATTATGATCTATTTATCAAAAAAAATAAAAAATCAGCAAAACAATTTAAAAAAAATGCAAGCCCCTCTCTCTCTCTCTCTCCCTGGCGCTGCAGCCATTCAGAAAAGTTTTATTATTTATATATAATAAAAATTAAAAAAAAATCTGCAAAAAATTTTAAAAGAAAGCAAGCCGCTTTCTCTCTCACTGGCATTGCGGTCCACACGTCCGTCCCCTTTTTGCGTGCGGATAAATGACACGGCGCGCATTGCGCACTCAAAAATTTCTCTATGACTAATAGGAAAAAATATTGAGTTCAGAGACATTGCCACGTCACTTTTTCATAATCCAATTAAATCATGACAGCTGGCGAAGAGCAGGCCCACTGCAGCGGCGCTTAGACGACAAAAAATGGAGAGCCATCGCGACGGAGTTAACAGCGATTTCTGCGATTACGGCTACTTAAAAATTCGCAGCTGGTCTTCTCTTTCTTTTGCTCGCCTCTCGCTGCTGCGTTTAGGCTGGAAATTTGGGAGGGAAAAACCCACCCAAATCCCTTTGCGTAGCCGGTGCCCTGGAAAACACAAATAGCAAACAGAGTTTCTCAGCCTTCTTAATGGCGATTTCAGCGTTTACGGCGATTCAGAAAATCAATTGTGCGGTCTTCTCTCTCCTCCGCTCTGTTGTAGTATGAGAAGATTCTGAAAAAGCAAACAAAGTTTCTCGGCCTTCTTAATGGCGATTTCAGTGATTACAGCGATTCAGAAAATCAACTGTGCGGTCTTCTCTGTCCTCCGCTCTATTGTAGTATAAAGATTCTGAAAAAGAAGAGTGCATCTATTTCTTTCTCCTATTTGCTTCAATCATGGAAAATAACAACAAAATAAATCAAGTATATATATTAGTGCTATTTTTTCATAATTGTTTTGCAATATACTACATTTTTAGATTATATCAATCATATTAAGCCATCAATTAATTTTTTATTCTAAATCTTTGCATTTTCAAAGTAGTAGCTAATAGATTATGCAAACTCTTTCAAGATCATATGAAACCATGTGTTAATTAAACTATGCAATTTCATAAAGCATATTATTGTTTTTGACTAATGTCCAAATTTCTCATCGTATATTAAACATTCATGCTCACATAAGTTATATTTTTTACCTATAGAGTTTGCCTAAAAACGATGTGTGATATTTCTTTACTACCAGAGATTTTGAGGAGCCCAATACATAGCGGAGATGCAGCGTATGACTTATATTCTGCATATGCATTTGAACTCGATTTTAGTGTTCGGAAAAGTCACAATTCTTACTGGCATGGAACAAGAAACCCTAGACGTAGGGAATTTGTATGTTCAAGAGCTAGCTACAAGAATGATGTGAAAGCTAAAGAGACAGATAAGTCATTTTACTCAAGGTTAGATGCTAGGTGTGGTTTTTTAGCCATGATTTATTTTAAAGCAGACAAGGATGGAAATTGGTGGATTCATAAGTTAGTGGAGGAGCATAATCATGAACTTGCTAAACCAAAGGAACGTCATTTACTAAATTCGCATCGTTCAGTGCACGAGTTTTGTGACGTCCCCTTTTGAGACACCACACGTGACGTCCTCTTTTTCGGGACACCACGAAACTCACATAAATCAAAGGGAAGATTAAACATAAAACTTTTAACTCATACAGCGGAAACAATATAATAAAACTAACAACTGATACATTAAACATCATGTTTAACACATATGTATTTATAAACAAACCATAATTTACATCTAGCTTAAACAGTAAGTAAAAGATTAAACTGGAAACAAAACCCCCCTTGAGTCAATCCTCGTAAACCACCCGTGTGCCTCATTCTTCACCAGTACCTGCCAATAAAGG
>KZ451905.1:383159-550912 GCA_002786265.1 Apostasia shenzhenica
GAGGAAGAAGGAGAAAGTGGTCCCTCTTGGAGGAGAGAGAGGGAGGAGAGAGAAAATTATTTCTAACGTCTGTTACGGCCAAGGACCTATATGCATATTTCATCAAACTAGAGGACCAATTTGCTACATTTAAATATTCGAGGGACCTATTTGCACATACGACCAAACTAGAGGGACCCAGATGCTATTTACCCTTACAAGTATTATCTTATAAAATACAATTATAATTTTTCACTTTTTTTCTGTTGTGCTCATTATTGAGAGTTTTAATTATTAGAGGAGGTTTCAGATTTTGAGGTGGTCAATTATTTTTTATTTTGGTTGCTGTCCCTAGTAAGGTAGCTGTTAAATTGACATTTTGGTCAACAGTCATAGCTGGAATATCAGTAGTCACATCATCCTGTGGCTTAGAAAATTCTCTTGACTGCTTAGCACATTTATCATGACCAAATTCATATTCTTCTGTAAGGTCAACTCCAACAATGTCTTAGATAAGTTTTTCGTATTGCGTATGGTACCAGAAAAGAGTTAGTGATCGCCTCAACATGCATAGAAATAAAATTGGATGTTGTGCTGTGACCGCATTTGTACTCTCCAAAAAAGCAATTTGCAATTGAATTTATGAAACTTGAGTTAAGTAACTTAAACCATTTACAAAGAAGGAAATTAAACTTTCGAAAAAATTGATAAATAGAAGTACCGTAATCAACTAGGCAAAATCATCTATATATTCAGGTTTTATCCCTTTCAGTTTTTTATCTCGGTTGCACATATTCAAGGAGAGAGGAAATAACTGATTTCGCAAAAATCGATAGATAGCATCACACCAATTATATTTAGAGAATGTTGACAGATCTTCCACAAAAGTAAGTAATGAACTCAAAACAGAATAATTTCCTACAATAAACATAATTAGTAATAATTATAAATTTATAGAGCTATATATTTGAAAATATTTCAATAATAACTTTTTTTAAAAAACAAATTTGTTAAGAGAAACTTCAGCAAATCGTGTAATATGAACTGCAAATTGATGGAGTTAATAACATCTGCACTGAAAGGTGTAAAATGCTGCCTGAGTCTAAAATCATTTGCTTCATCATCTCACCTATAAATTAATGATAAAATAATAGGTATATTCACTTTGAATGAAGGCATTTGTAAAAACTGTGATACGTCAATCTCCTCTAAAATATGCTTGGTTTCTTTTGACATTGAAGAGGAGATTTCATCAAGAGTTTTTCTTACTGTTTTAGGAAAACACTTTGATATTACACATAGAATATTTGAAAGAGCAGTTTCTTTGAGAGATATACTTCTTTAAATGTCACTTGCCTACAGCTTTATATAAAGAATTTTAGTTAAAAATTGAAACAACTATTTTTGGAATAAAATATTTAAAATATTTATAAAATTGTTTGATATGATTAGTAATGTATTTGGTATGAGCACGAGTGTGCATATTACTACCATAAAAGTGTCTGCTATGAATATTAATGTGCTTGATATGATCATTAATATGTTTGATATAAAGTTATATATGTATTTTATAAGCATAAATATCTTTGTTATGATGATTATGAATGCTTGATACGAGTATAACTCTACAATGTATGACTATGCATAATGCATATTATGAGTATGAAAGTGCTTATTATACTAATAATAGTAAATATATTTATGAGCATGAATATACTTGATATAATCATAAATATATTTAGTATGAACATAGTTGTACTTGGTATAAAGATAGATGTGTTGGGTTTGAGCATGAATGTGTTTGTTATAATCACGAATATACTTGATGTGAGCATACTTGTCTTCATAACAAGCACATTTATGCTTATAATAAGTACATTCATGCCTATAACAAGCATATTCAGTTTAGTATGATCATGATTATACTTGATATGAGCATGAATACACTTGATATGAATGTGCTTGTTGTAAGAAAATTCCTTTTATTAGAATTTTTTAATAATTTTGCAAGTAGTTAAAGTTTATAGGGTACTATTACTCAACTCAATTCTTATATAAAGCATATACTTGATATGAGCACATGTAAGAAATTCCTTTTTAATAATTTTTTAAAGTAGTTAAAGTCTATAGGATACTATTAGTAAATTCAATTCTTATATCAAGTATATATGCATATCTATGCCAAGCATATTTATGCTTATAACAAGCACGAATATGCTTATATAAGCACAATTATGCTCATAACAAGCATATTCAGTTTATAATAAGCATGTTTATGCTTATAATAAGTACAATTATAATAAGTGTGTTCGTACTTATAACAAGCATATTTATGTTTATAACAAGCATCAATATGCTTGTT
Organism: Apostasia shenzhenica; assembly: GCA_002786265.1. NCBI lineage: Eukaryota > Viridiplantae > Streptophyta > Magnoliopsida > Asparagales > Orchidaceae > Apostasia > Apostasia shenzhenica. Next base: position 385,501 of record KZ451905.1, read on the forward strand.
ATAAGCATAAATATACTTGTTATAAATATGAACGTGTTTGTTATACGCATAATTATGCTTGTTATAGAATACTATTAGTCAATTTATTTCTTATATAAAGCATATACTTGATATGAGCACGTGTAAGAATTCCTTTTAATAATTTTTTGAAAGTAATTAAACTTTATAGGGTAATATTACTCAATTTAATTCTTATAATAAGTATAATTATACTTATAACAAGCACATTTATGCTTATAATAAATATGTTTATATTTATAATAAGCATAATTATCTTATAACAAGTATATTTATGCTTATAACGAGCACAATTATGCTCATAACATTGATGCTTGTTATAAGCAAAAACGTACTTATTATAAGTATGAACGTGCTTATTATAAGCATAATTATGCTTGTTATAAGCATATATATGCTTCATATAAGAATTAAAATGAGTAATAGTACCCTATAAACTTTAACTACTTGCAAAAATTATTAAAGAAAATTCTTACAAATGAGGATGAAGACGACAGAAAAGAAGAGCAGAAACAGAAGTAGTTATGATTAAATTGTGGCCACAAACTTCAATGGAAGAAATAGATAACAAAATTAGCTAATAAAATGCCAAAAATAAACTCAGAAACAGAAAAAATGGATCATAGTAGTATCAAAATACCAAAGAGGACGACGCAGGAGAAGAAGAAGCCAAGGAGAGAGTTCCAGGCAAGTACACGAAGAGGAAGCCAAGGTGACAGTTCCAGGCAAGTACGCGACACACAATATGCTGCCCGACCAAGGCTACAGTTCCTCTGCTAGCGACAGCCGATTTTTTCCTACTTAGGGTTAGCGGCAGATAACTGTCGGAGAATTTTTTAAAACAATGGAAGCACAACAATTTCAAAATCGCAGAAATCACCGTTAACTCTATCGCAATGGCTCTCCATTTGTTGCCGTCTAAGCGTCACTGCAGTGGGCCCGCCCTTCGCCAGCTGCCATGGTTTAATTGAATTATGAAAAAGTGACGCGACAAGGTACAAAGATCAACCGATCAGGATACGAGTTCTCAGGTTACAAAATAAGTAATGATCAATTATTTGTGATCAATTTATAAATTAAATGATATACATTTTGGATGAAACAAAACTAAAATATTTATCAAGTGAGCTATAGAATTTTTAGTACGTATGTTAGAAAATATTATTATGTTAATATGTTTGATATATTTTTTATAGGGTAAATTGCATTGGGCCTCTCAAATCTTAAGAGCATTTATTTTAAACTTTTAATTTAAGTCCCTTAGGTTATAAAGAATATTACAATTTTAGTTTCAATTAAAGCATAATTATTAATTTTTTACTAGTATACTATAAGATTATTTTTATTTATTAACTTTTAAAAATTTTAGAACATAATTTTGAAGTATTAATTTTTATATTTTTAGTTTTAAATTTTAAGTTCAAAGAAAATGAGAAATAAGAGAAATTAAATTTTAATTTTTTGTTAAATTTTTAAAAAATGATAAGAACAGAAAAGTGTAATAGTTTTTTAAAATCTATAAATAATTTAAATTAGTAAAAAATGATCAAATTTTATAATTTTTATCGAAAAAAATAGTGAAAATAATGCGATTCTCAAATAGGATTCAAAATTATAGAATTTTTGCAATTCCAAGGACCTAATTTGAAATTTTTAAAAAGTTAAAACTAATTTATAATACTTTTTTGACTTTAGGAACTTGGATGCAATTTATTATATATAAATTGAAAAATCATGCTTTTGATTTAATGATAATATTATTTATTTCTCATTACATTTTAAGAACAATTACCTACATAGTTGTACAAAATTATATTTATATATTAATCTTTTTAAAAGATTATGTTCACATATGCTATTATGTAATCCTCAAAAATCAATATTATTATAGTGGCCCTCCATCAGAATTAGTGTGGCTAAACTGAGAAAAAGAAAATGAAGGCCACCTTAAAAAAAAAAAAAAAAAAAATGGAAGGCCACCTCCAATGATAAAACGCAGGAAGGGAAGTCATTGGCTGCTGGAAATTAACGTTGGACGACTCTGCTACCACATAGGGGTAGCAGTTTATACACATATTCGATTAAATTATTCTAATTTATTTTTAATGGGACTGATATGAGTACTCAAATTTTACTCGAGATCCGTGACTCGCCCCGCCCCGTTATGAAATGGGACGGGTTCGGGTATGAGTCAATCATACCCGCTCGTCCCCGTACCCTGTTTGATGCAACTCAAAAATTTTAAAAATTTGATACCCAAATGATGTATTTCATGAAAATTAATCTATTTCACTTTTTATAGTAATATTAGTTTATTTTTTTAAGTATTTATGTTTAGAATTGTAATAGTTATTTTTTTATTTTAAAAAAATATTTATTTTTTTTAAGTAAGAGTTAAAAAATAGTTGAATTTGTATATAAATTTTAAATTTATTATATAATTAAAATTTCATTTTAACTTAGTTATACTTATTCATGGAATTAATATGTAAAATTTTATAGTATTTTAACTTATGTATATGATATTATTTTTTGATATTAAATAGTTTTTATTCTCTTATATGAACAAACTCATAATTAAATCACAAAACAAGGGTGGATTTGGTCAAGTAACCCGACTCACAAAAAAGAACCAGGGCAAGACGGGGCAGGTAAGAGTATTCATAAATTTGGTTCAAACTCGTTCCGTTGACATTCCTACTGCCAAGGAGGATGGACTAGCTGGCCCAGAGACCATTGAGAATGCAGTGACCAAACGATTGATAGAGGCACAATTAAACATGTTCTTCCATAGAAATGAGGAGAGAGAAAGAGTACGATATATATTATATAAATAAAAAAAAATTTGATAAAAATAAATAAAATATCTTAATTCATTTATATTTAACAAATTCTAATTTGAATTGACGATGACTATTGAAGATTCCAAAGTAACACACATAAATATACGATTAATATGTAAATATAATATTTTTTGTATTTTTTATGGAAGGTATGTTTGTAATTTATTATATATAATTTTATAATGGTAAACGTAGCACGTTGAAGATTAATTCAAAGTTAAAAAACTATTTTTTTCATGCTACCATAAACCTAAGCGCTGATCACTGAATCACCATTTCGTTGACTCCTCAAACCTTTGAGCAAGCTTCTTCGCCACCGCATTTCTGACGCCGACGGCCTCCATCTCCGGCGAGCAAGATCTCATCCCAGGGCCTTCCTTCGCGGGAGACAGCGCCGCCTGCCCCGTCGCGCTCTGCGGCCTCATCTTCGCAACAAACGACCGCGTGTTCGCCATATACGCCGGGAAGCCTAGCCGCGGAGAGAACACATCAGGGGCGACCGCAGCTGGAGGAGCTGGAGCCCTGCTGGAGGAGCTCCGGCGGCGGGGGGTGCTCTGCTCCGAGGCTGAGCAGGAGCGGCAGTTCTCGCTCATCAAATAGTAAAGTCTAGGAGAAGAGAAGGCCTGCCGGCCGTAGAACGGAGACGTTTGCTCGCTTCTGCTACCATCAAAGCGCTCCTGTGAAGGTATCAAATTTACGTCAAGTTTTACCAGAGATCGCCGGAATCTTCCACTGAAGGGATAATTTCTATCTCACCGGTAGAGATTGCCGGAAGTGCAGATTTGGTTCGCCGGAGCGGCGGCTGGAACGGAGTCTTACTACGGCTTGGTAGTGCTTCCTGAGGAGATAGCCACGAACTAGAGCCTGGAGCTTCACAAGTGCTCTGAGAGCTCGAAGGGCTTTCCTTGCCTGCAATAATAGATTTTAAAAAAACAAAGCAGGGAACAGAGGATGGAATGAGAAAGGGGTTCGCTGTTACCAGGAAGCCCCTGAAGGCGCTTTGGATCATGACGGCGGCCCAACGCTCACGGCCGCCGGAAAACAGAGTTCCCCTGCCATGGCTCAGCAGCCTAACAACGGCAAAAGCAGCCTGCGCGGCTGCTACAGCCGCGTCGGCGGCCGCTGCGGCTGTGGCTGTGGCTACCGTTATCGCATGGTTGCTCTGACGTCCCTCGCTTTCAGCGTGCAAGTTTTCCGACCATGAGGATTCCTCTTCACCATGCCGCAACGAAGAAGTCCTCCCTTCTCCTATTCCGTTGCTCTGTCTCTCCTTCTTCGCTACCTCTACTCTGCGAATTCCACCGCAGCTCTTTTCTTCCTCGCCGGAATTTCTGCAGCGGAGAAAATTCCGTATCCACCGACTAGCTCGACCCATTTCCCTGCCGCCGGAAAACGGCAGGTTCCACCTGAGATGTTCTCGGATCAAGGCCTGCAAAAGTTTATATCGATTGTAACAGACTACTTTCTGAAAACTGGATGGAGTATCCAGCTTGTAAATCAGAGACAAAGAGGAAGAAGAAGAGAAAATGCTCGTTCGGAGACTTCAGTCAAGAGGAAATATCCGCCATCAAGTATGACCAATCTCCATAGGAAAACGAGAAGGCGACGCATAACCATGAACGAACGCCACTACTGAAGAATACAGACTCAAAACGAGTTTGAGAGGGAAACCCATTAACCAAGCACCTTCCAAACGTGATTACGTGGTTGAAGAGAAGAAGAAAGAAGAAGAGAGAAGAACCTGTGAAGAGAAGAAGAGGACGAAAAAAGGCGTAGCCTCTGTCACCCAAATTTTCTCTGTTCCTCGAGGATGCCGATAGAAAAGACAACTTTACATTGAAAGAAAGGATTGAACCAATCTAAAATTTGGAGAAAAGCTTGGATTCTTCCCTACAGCTGTTCCCCTTCTCTTCTGAAACAGAGTAAGAGAAACTGCTAGTCCTTCAAAAAGGATAAAAAAACAGAGTACCTCTGTTTTTTGTTTCTTTCATTTTCAAAAACAGAGGTACTCTGTTTTTTGTTCTTTTATTTTCAAAAACAGAGTACCTCTTATAGGTGACGATCTTTTGTACTCTTCTATGCAGTTCGGCAAAAGAGAAAAAAAAAATCGCTACATCATCCACAAAACCAATTTTTAAAAATTCTAAAATTTTTAAATATTAATATTATCTACTAATTAACGGGCAATTTACATTATTTTTCTTGTACTTAAATAAGGGTATTAATATGAACCTAAAATCAAAAATCGATCAAAAATTAAATCAAATTTAGATTCAATCAAAATTAAGTCGATCTAAACGAGAAGACTAATGAGCCAAAAGTTCAATTCAGCAATGATTTCGAGCTGATTTTGAGCCGGGGTAGAATCAGCTCGATCCAGCTCGAAATCGGCTCAAATTAAAATACATTTTATATTATAATACATTATATATATATATATATATATATATATATATTATAAACTGAGCCGGATCGGACTTACTCGGCTTGAGATCGGTTAAAAAAAAATTGAGATAAAAAATCAATTTCTATATTTCTTTATGCAAAAGCTAATTTTTTAGCATTCAAATATATAAAAGCAAATTTTATGAGGCAAACCGCATATTATATATTAAAAAAATGCACTAAGCTTAAATATAATTATATTAAAATCATATTATATCACAAAATATTGTTATATTCTGTGTATATTTACTCATTTATTTTACAGGTCACCACTTAGCATTATATAATATTGCTAATTTTATTATTATTTTATAAAATTTATTTTTAAATTTTTATAAAATTTTTTATTATACAAAATACTAATATATTTTTTGTTTAATCTAATCTATTTAAATTATACTAATAATATCACCGTTTAGTTATAAAAAAAGTTAATAGCACCTTTTATTTCTTAAAAAAGGCATAAATGTTAAAGTTAAAGTTAAAAATCATTTTCATTTTGTAAATTTTTTTTAAAAATAAAAAAATAATTAAAAATTGAATTGAATTCTAAATTAAATTGACTTGATGTCAATTTAAGTAAAATAATTAACAAATCATTTTATATATCAAAGAATTTTATTAATCTAATCTTAAGTCAACTTAAAAATGAATTAAGTTTGTGAAAAATTAAATCAATTAAAAAATAAAATATATTATTGGCTATAATATATTAATTTTTATAACATTATGATGAATGACAATATTAAAAATTATTTTCTTGACATTTTGCAATATTTGTAAACTGTTCTTTTTTTATTTTTCCGATAATTGTTGTATCAAGACGTACGACCATGACGTTTATACTCGAGATTTTGACAAAAAAAATCGAGTCAATGTTAACTCATCAGATTTGAATCGGTAACAAATAAATTAAATTTACATCAAATCAAATTATTTTCATATATATTTTGGATGAAATGACAATTGAACTTAAGATTTTTAATTCAGTCTTCAAATTAATATTGAGTCTACTCGATATCAGATCCGATAGTTAACAGCCCCACTTCGTATGTAAGGCTGTTAATTTTACTCAAATATTGAAAATAACTTGAAAATTGAAGCAGATTTTAAATCGAATTGAATCCAAACGAGTTGACTATCAGGCAATTTTTATGAATTAAGATTTTTATCAATCCAATCTTGAGCAGGCAAAAAATCCAATCAAAACTACTCGAAACTGGATCGATTAAACATATAAAAAATATTACTTAATTATGTGTTTATACGTATAATTGAATTTAGTATATTATTTTTTTTGTAATAAATGGTACACTTCATTAGAACTTCATAAATTTTATTCAAATCATATTTATTGTAAATTATTTTTTTTAATTTTAAATTTCAAATTAAGATGAATGATATATTTTAAATTGGTTAAATAAGCAAACATATTTATATATAAAATTTGACTAAAAAATAAAAAATTAATACAAATTTGAATCAATCTTTGCACGGATCAAACTAGAATCGATAATGAATATGCTAATCTTATCTCGAATCGAGATTAACTCACATTCTTTTTAATTTGATATTACGCTGAGATCAGGTCGACTCGAGTTGAATTATTAGCAGCTCCGACTCAGGTTCAAGACTTGGGGACTGAAAAGAGATTTGACCGAAAAGTTGGTCAACGATGTCATCCAGAATGGAGCAGATCCGATTTCAGGAAAACAAAATCCGAAAGCCGCAGGTTGACTGGCAATAAACGGAAAGAGTGACGTCAGCGCCATCATCTTCACGAGATTTTCGCGATTCGTCTCGTGCAATTAATAGTACAGGCTTCGTAATGACTTTTATCAGAGCTGAAACCCCCAGTAGGAGGTTACTTTTGAGCTAATAATAATATGTAGGGCAAATTACCCCTAGATTCTTAAATTTAATAATAATAAATTTATTTTTTTAAAATTATAATATGAGTATTTCATTTTTAATAAATTATCAAATGAGTATTAACAAAAAAAAATTATTAATAAAAGTTTTTAAAATTACCATTTTACCCCTGTCATTATCGCTTTCCTCCTAATCCGGCAGCCGCGCGGTGCCGACGCTGCTGTCTGCGACTGGCGCGATTGTCGCCCGTGTGCGGGGATCGGGAGGAGAGAGAGGCAGCCTCTCTCTCTCCTTTCAATACCCGCGCACGAGCGCGGCTTTGGCGTAGCGCGATAGTCAGTGTGCACGCGCTGTGCGGGTGCGAGACTTGCTCGCGGCCGCACGGCCGCACGGCGGGTCCGGCGACCGCACGTCTACCGCGTGATGCTCGTGCGCGAGTATCAGAAGGAGAGAGAGGCCGCCTATGACGTCCCCCTTTCGAGACACTACGAAACTCTCTTAAATCATAGGGAAGATTATACATCAAAATCTTTAACTTTAACAAAACAAAAACATTATTTCATACAGCAGATGCAATATAAATAAATAACAAACTTATACTATAACCATCATGTTTAACACATATTTATTTATTCACAAACCATAATTTACATCTAGCTTATACAATAAGAAAAGGGTCAAACTGAAATACAAATCCCCCCTGATTAGTGCTCGTAGGCCCCTCATGTGCTTCTTTCTTCACCAGTACCTGCCAATAAAGGCATCAGTCCACCGATCCTAGGACTGAGTAGGCAATAAACACTAACTTGTTAAGTTAAAACTATTTACAAGCAAACATACATTATACTTTCTTATCAGCATGAATAATAAATAATCAAGACAATTTGATAGTCATAATATAAATGCTGATGTCACATTAATATGTAATATCAATAATACGCTGCAAATCCTTTTAATTCTTTATACTTTTATCTTTCGGGCTCCGGTTTCTTGGATTATGTCACAACTGTCTCTTTTTCATCATCACATATACATAGGATCCTTGGCAACTCCTATACCCCATATATGAAGGAGTGCCACATAACATACAATCATCCCCTGTAGTGGCAAGTTGTTAACACATCATGGCAACCATTCCCAATATTTGGCAGGTTACCAAGTCACATGGCATAGCTCGAGCATAGGCAGGGATATAAACGCGACAAGAAATTCTTTTTAATTTATTGTCAATCTTAAAATATCTTTATAATTACATTTAATTGTTCCAAGTTCGCAGATCATATTCTGCTTTTAAACTTAGTAAACAACTCAAATATACTTAAAATACACATCATCATGCTCTTGACATACTTATACATTTATTTCAGCATAGAAATTAATATTCAATTCCACGATTAATTAATCATGAAGTTTAAACAGAAATCATGCATATACGAATAATTCTGAACAATAATAATAATTTCTGTAACATGGGTTCAACCATAAAACAAGCATTTAACTATACATATCATTTTTAATTCAACATAACACACAAAATCACGTATATCATAGTAATTGATTAATTTGCAGATTTAGTTTAATAAACATCTTAGAACTCTTGCTTACTTCTTATACGTTAATTTGATAGCTCGATATAAGCCGGAGAAATATGAAGAAATTGGATGAGAAAAAGCTCGCTTGGATTCCTCTTCCTTCCCTTCCTCTTCTTCTTCTTTTTTAGCTGCTAGGCTCAGTTCTGTGGAACACGGAGACGGGAGCACGAAGACGGTGCAGGCACGGGCGAAATAGAGAGGGAGAGTTTTCTCTCTCCATGCGCACGCGGCGCACGAGATAAGGGCAGGCGAAGGCGGTCAGCGGCTGAGCTTATCACGAGAAATTGCAATTTAGTCCTTCCATTTTCATTCACATATAAATAGATCCAAAAATATTATTTTTGAGTCCAAAATAATTTCAATTTTAAAACTCCAAATCATTATTCTTTGGTCATCACACCGCCTCTCTCTCTCCTCCTGATCCTCGCACATAGGAGACGGCCGCGCAGCTGCCAGTGGGTTGCACGGGTCCGACTTCGCTGACATCGCCCGTGCGCAGAGATCGGGAGGAGAGAGAGGTGCCTCTCTCTCTCCTCCCGATCCTCGCGCACAGGCAACGCCAGCGCGACCCACCTGTGGCCGCGCAGCCACCGGTAGGTCGGACACGCAGCGCAGCAGCTGGGGTCTGGCGGCGTCACCCGTGCGTGACGATCTAGTGGTGAGAGATATGCGGCGAGGAGAGAGATGGTGATTTCCAACGTCTGTTATGACCCAAGGACCTATGTGCATATTTCATCAAACTGGAGGACCAGTTTGCTACATTTAAGTGTTCAAGGGACCTATTTACCCATACGAGCAAACTAGAGGGACCTGAATGCTATTTATCCTATTTAATATAGATAATATTCTGATTTTAGAATGAAAATAATACATCTCACAATGGATACAATTAATAAGGGGACTAAAAAATATATATGCCTATATGACAACCTAACAATTATTAGAAATAATAACCTCAAAATTTGAAGGTTCTGCTTCAATGGTTTTAAAAACTTTAGAAAATTTTTCTCAATTTTAAAAAATAAAAAATAAAAAAATAAGGATGATACTATAATTTTATTAGGAAAATTTTTAATTATGAGATATCTTCTATTGTAGATAAAGATAATTTAGTAATAGAAATAAAAAATGAGTCAATGTTACAAACTCAGATTCTCTAACAACTTCAGACTCTGAAGAAGAAAATGACAAAAATATAAATTATATATTAATGTTAAAAGAAGAAGATAGTGATGAATGAGATGTAGAAAAAATAGTTAATATAACAATGAATGAATATAATGAACAATTTATATTTGATAATAACCTATATTAAAAGATAATTAAACTTAAAAATAATACAAAGTAAAGATATCTACAAAAAAAAATTTAGCTTATAATTAACAAAAAAAATAATATATTTTATAGAATATTTTGAAAGTAATACTGATAGTTTTGAAGAACCAACAACAATAACTAGATTATAAATTATCATAAAAATAAAATTAAAAAAATATTAAAAAGGGTTAAAAATACCGATAGAATAAAATATCTACACCTAAAATGTATACAAATCACAATAAAAATTAATTTTAGAGCAGGACTTGATTCACCTATAATATTAATAATTTCGGATAATAAGCTAATAATAACAGAACAATCCCTAATAAGAATAATACAATCTAATCTTTTATATCAAGTAATAAATTTTAAAATATCCCCTAATTTCTCTATAAGCTTAAAAAATAAAAATTTAGACTAAAGTCTAATGATATTTTATAAACTAAAAATATTCTTTTGTTAAAAAAAAGTAACCTTAAATCTTCACTAAAGATTATTAGGACATTTCTTTGAAACTAATAATGTAGAAATCAAACATATACTTTCGGATATTAGATTAGATGATTTATATTTTTAGTATTTAAAAATTATATATCATAGATAATTAATAAATAAAGACATACAACTTTCTACCAAATGGAATATAAATCTAAAGAAAATTAGAAAAAATCATATATTAGAAAAAAACCTCTAATAAAACAACTACAAATAAATGAAGAAAGATAGTCTATAGAATATAATAGGCCATTAAATAAAACTAATTCTATGAATATCTCATCTAAAAAAATACAAATAAAAGATCTAAATCAAGAAGATATTGATTTACCCAATATCAGTCTAATAACAGATAATTCGAAACTAGACCTAAGTATAATACAGTTATTAGTCAATTTTAAAAAAAATTATAACACTAAAAGCATTATATATAAAATATCATTAATAGATATGGGAGCTTCATTATCACATATAAAATTTGGATTAATTAAAAATAACATATCAAAAGTAAAAGTGAAAATAAAAAGATATTATACTTTTGATAAAAAAATCACGAGCTTATATATAAAGTAAATATAGATAATATAATGGTTATAAATATATATGACGAATTATATAATTTAGAATTTGAAACTATTTATAGTGATGAAAGAAGTATTTTTGATATGTTAATAGGACAAGATATACTTAAAAAATATTATTCTTTACAAATAAATCATGAAATAATACAGTTAAAAATTCAAGGACAAATAATAGATATTAAAAAATCTAAAGAATACAATTTGCACACCATAAATACTTTAACTAATAATGAAACTCAAAATAATCATAAAGAAAATATTTTCATAAGATAGAAAAGGAATAAATATTCTAATAAAGTTGAAATAGTTTATGAATTCTATTCTTTTGAAGACATTCTAATACAACCTAACAATTTCATTAAAGTAAGAACAGAAATTAGTGCTAAATTATATACACGATATTACGAAATTACAAAAGGAAAAAATGGATTGATATTTAATAACAAAATGTCTATATATAATAGAAGGAATAATAAGATTAGACTATGAAGAAAAAATAAAAACTGTTACAAAAAATAATGAATAAAATACAATGATTAAAATAAAAAAAACTATAAGTTAATCAATTTAATAATATTTTCAATCACAAAACTTGAATATGAATCTTCATGAAATTAATTGACATTTAAATTAAATATGTATTAGAATAGAATTTTCAGGTTATAAATCTTTTCATATTTATATAATAGTAGACACATGTGCTACTCGAAGTATAATTAATGAACAATTTTAGGTAAAAAATTTTTCAAAAAAATTAGAAGAAGAAGTCTCTTTCACAAGGATAAATAGTACTGTGAACACTCTACAATATGTTAAAAATATAATATTAAAAGTACAAGCAAAAGATAAATATGTAAAAATATTCTTTTCTTATATATATATGTGTAAAAATTTTTTTTGTGATATGATTATAGGAATGGATGTATTAAATCAATACTTACCCATTATCATATATAAAATATATGACATGTTCACTATACAACAAAAGATAATTAAAATATCTAGAATTTTTAATCATCTAAAATTTATCAAAATAAATTATAAATCAGAAGCATTGTCGTTAATTAAAAATAATAAAATTAGATATTTAGACTCTCTAAAAAAATTATTTTCTAAAAATTCATTATTATATTTTAACAGAACTCCAAGATTCTGTAAATTAAATACTCTAAATGATAAAAAAATTATTAAAGTAAAACCTTTAGTATATTCTATTCAAGATACAGAAGATTTTAAAAAACAAATTTCAGAATTAAAACAAATAGAATCAATAGAAAACTCTAATAGTTTTCATTCATCACCAACCTTTATGGTACAAAATCATGCTGAAGAAAAAAGAGGAAATGCCAGAATGATTATAAACTATAAAAAAAATTAAACGATAATTTTAAATTTAACAGATTCTTCATTCCTAGCACCGAAAATATAATAAAAAATATTAGCGGAATAAAATAGTTTAGTAAATTTGATGCTAAATCAAGTATTTGGCAGATAAAAATACAAGATTAAAAATCAAAAGAGTTAACAGTATTTTTAACTCCATTTGAACACTTACAATGGTAAGTAGTGCTCTTTGGACTAAAAAATGTTTCACAAATATTTGAAAAATAAATGAATTCTATTTTTTCACCTTATAATCAATTTATTTTAATATATATAGATGACATACTTATTTTCTCTACTAAGTATGAACAATATTTTCAACATATTGAAATAGCAAAATATTTATTTATAAAATATGAAATTATTCTAAGGAAAAATAAAAAAGAATTATGTAAACAAAAATTAAATATTTAAGTAAAATTATTAATCAAAGAGAAATAGCATTACAAGAACACATAATTATCAAAATTAAAAAATTTTCTGATCCATTTGAAACCCTAAATAATTACAAAGCTTTCTTGGCATACTAAATTATGGAAGAAAGTATTTATCTAGATTAAGTCAACATATCAAATATCTACAAAAAAACTAAATCAAATCAATAGAAAATATAAAAAAGATAAAAAATATCAAAATAGAAAACTGATAAAATAAAAATATAATTAAATAATAATGAAAAAAAATTAAATATCTTAAAATATTAGTCAACAAAATATCTAAAACAATAATCCCTTAAACATAAGACAAATTAATAGTTTATACTGATGCTAGTAATTGTTATTGGACAAAAATATTAGTAACCGATCTAAAAGAAATTATTGGATATACCTCAAATAAATTCACAAAACCAGAAATAAATTATTCAACATATGAAAAAAAATTTATAGCAATTTTAAAATCTATTAAATATTTAAATTTTTGGCTATTACCTACTACGTTTCACATAATTACAGACAATAAAGGATTATATTATTATATAAAAAGTAAAAAACATGATAACAATAGTCGATGAATAAGATGATTATTACAATTAGATCAATATTGTTATAAAATTTCTTTTAACCTTGGATTTACTAATATTTTCGCTGCTTTTCTTTCCAGAGAAAATATATAAAATATTTTTTATAATTGCGGGAATAATAGCCAATCCATGAAAAGGAAAATATCTGGCTTCCAATATATCTTCTCAAAATATATATAATTTTCCTTCTCTAAAAATATATAGGAAAGATATATCCTTTAAAGAAGAAAAAGTAAATATTGATTTCTTAGATAAATATAATGAGCATGTGATATCAGCACTAGTGGGGACCACCAGTAACTATAAATCAGTAACCATGATTTATACTCTTCGAGAAATAATATCATCAGTAACCATGATATAAAAGTCTTAACCCTAAACCCATCATCAGAGAACTCATCATCAGTAATCATGATATATACTCTTCGAGAAATAATATCATATATCTATAATATAAAACTCTCTCTTCATACTATGACAAAAAGTCTTAAGCTGATGATGAGTTCTCTATTTACCTTCTTCAACGCTGTGAAGAATTTCATCAAGATCAATACAGTGAATTATATCTCATTTTAGAAATTATATATAAATTTAAAAATATAAATTCCCCACATATGAAAAAGACAAAAAGAAAAGAGTGTTTAAAAAAGGTAATGACTCTATTACCAAAGGATCTTCAAAACAGGATTCTCGATAATATATATGAAACTAAAACTTTGTCATATCTACTACAAAAATAGTTAATTCGTCTACCTGATGAAAGTCAAAGAATATTTTCAGCATTTGAAGTAAATATGGAGCGACCAGTTGAACTTGGAATAGTCAGAAGAGTTATAATAAATACACATCACTATGACGAGTGGAAAGAATTTTCACAAATAATTAAGACAGCCATCTCTATAACAGAAATCTATGAAAGGATTCTAGAATTTGAAATTATATCCACATTTGTTGAATCATATGAATATCTTGTATATTTAGCTTTTTAAATATAGAGAATGACCAGACAAAGAAGTAGAGGAAAACTTCCTACAAAAGAATTTTTTGGTTATTCCTATGATTACGAACAAAAGACAGATCTATTAGAATTATTATCTATTTATCAAGAACGCCACACAACTACAAACATATCAGCAATGAACGTATCATGTTATATGATGCGGATAATTTAACAAAAATTGATACAAGAATTAACAATTTGGAATTCTGTTGGGAACCAAAGACAAAAGAATTACTAAACGATATTCACATAGGATTCTCAGCATCACCAAATAATATTTCACTATAAGAAGATTAAAACACAGAGCATCTGAAAAAGCAAAAGATAGTGAAGCATTTATATAAAAGTAAAAGTAAGTGGAGCCATCTACAATAATAATAGAAGACAAGTGGCAGCACTGTAACCATCAATCAATAATAATAGAGGATAAGTGGCAGCAATATCAATAGTAGAGGGCAAGTAGCAATACTATAATCTTTTATAAAAAGGTGACTCCCGATTTGTGGAAGGGCATCGAAATATCCATCGTAAACTTCTCTCTCCATCTACTATTCTCTCTCTCTATCTGCTGTACTCCCAATCTCTCAATCTGAGAATTAATTGTTGTATTATTGGTATATATATATATATATATACACATACACATATATATATATATATATATATATATATATATATATATATATATATATATATATATATATATATATATATATATATAAGGTTAGTCAAAAATGGTTTTTACGCATCTAATACATTAAACACTGGAAATTTTAATGTCACGCGGTGCACAATCTAAACACAAAAATATTATGCACTACACATTTTCGTTTGTTTTAATTAAATTTGAAACATTAATATTACATGGTGTATACCATAAAACTCTTAATCTTATATGTCATATATTTTTAATTTATAAATATCATGCATGACATATTTTCATTAATATTTTTATATTCTATATTGTACACTGTGTAAAAATTCATTTTAATGAAATATTTTCTTTTTACGATGAATTTCATAGCATGTTGTGCATTACATTAATACACCGTAATATTAAAATTTTGGTGTAATTCGACTCAGGCTAATGAGGTTTATTTAATTTGTCGTTCAGATCTGCAAACGTCAAAATATGTCGTTCAGATACACAATAATTATTATATAGTTCACCAGGGTCCTAATTATTTTTAAAAAGATTCGAATCAGGTTCAACAAAATCGTTTTTCGTTTAAAATACTATTATTTCATCAAAAAAATAAAATATTTTTTCAATTACGATTTTACCCTCGCGCGCAGAACACAGTTTAAATACCTGTGGACACCGTTTAAAATATTTTTTCAATTACGCTACAGTTTAAAATACCCAAGGACACCGTGGCCGCACGCTGCCGGTCGGCTGCGCTTGAACTCCGATGGCAGTGCATTGCCGGCCGCCAGTGCTCGAGGCCGCACGCCTGCACATATCCATGTGCTTCGGTGTCCGCTAGCGAGCTGCCGACGTTGGCCTTAATAGTATATTTTGAAAATTAACAGATTAAGGAAGTGTATTTTTATTATTTTTACAATACATAATAGATTATGTTACGGAGGGACCACGATGTCCCATGTAATATTTTTTGTGGACCCGAATGATATATTTTGGGATTCGTGAATTTTTGTGTCCAACTAAGCAAATCTCAGGGGCCTAAATGAAATTACCTCTAAAAGTTTTAGTATCTAACATAAAAAAAGTCTTATTTTGCGTATTCAATGTATAAATATGTAAAACGAATACTTAAATTAAAAATAAGATTAAAAATTAGATTAATTAAAGTAAAAAATGTAATTGAAAATAGAATAAATTTTAGTGGAATTGAATTAAATCTAAGTTAAACACAAAAATTTGAGTTTAAGTCGTAGCAAATATAATCGAGCTCAACTCATTTTTAGAGTTACATTTTTAGACCGAAACTTGATAATTTTGACAATTTTAGGTGAGTTTCAGTTGAAACTTTCAAAACCTGACTAAAACTCGAGCGAAACCATCAAAACTCATTTTTCTCAAAAAAAAATTATGATTAACAAATTTAATTTAAGTTTATAAAAGTTAAATAATTTATAGAAAAGACCAAAAATATCACTAGCAAAACTGCCAAAACTATTGAAACTGTCGAAATTGCCAAAACTGATACTTTTTTCTTGTGAACGAAGTTGAAATCGAAATTAAGTTTTAAAACGTTGCATTCAAGGCTTGATGATTTAAGAACATAATATACGAATATTCTTTAAAATTTTTGAGTTGAATCGAATAATATTTTTTGAGCACTCATCAAAAATCATCGAAACCAAGTTAGGTACCTTTACGCTCATGACACTGTTTAAAAAATTCGATTAAAAAAGTTAATCCATTACTTTTGTGTATGTTCATTGTTCATATTTTGAGTCAATTTTTGTAAATTAATCTCATTTTTTTTTAAATTGTATTTGAATTAATTTAGAGACTGAGTTTTTACAGCCCAATGGACCTGGGCCCTAGGCCCAGTTTCCACAAAATAAGAAAGCCCATCTCACAGCACATATGAGCCGCAAAGATGCCTCCTATATATTGGTGTTAAAATTACGTGAAACTCGAAACTCGCTAAGAGCCCGTTCGACTTATTAATTTACTCAAAATCGGTTCAAAATTTTTGAATCGAATCATTTGCTAGGGACTTTGGCTTGAAGTTTATTTCGAGCTGATTTCGAATTGTCCCGAACTCACTCAAAATATGATTCTATTTGACTTAAAATTATATGTATAATACAAATAATTTTGATATATAATAGATATTTGAAATGTTTTTACGTATAATTTAGCTTTGTGATTTAATGGTTGAATAGAGGAAGTTTAAAGTTTATTTTTTCCAAAGCCTATGAATCAAATTTTCCTAGATATATGTTCTTTTTTTTTTTTTAATTACAAGCTGATTTAAATTATGATTTCGATTCAAGTCAGCTTGAATCATATTTCATTTTGATTTCAGTCCAATTTTGAGCTTGGCTAATTTTAAGCCTAGTCGAGCTCAAAATTTTTAATTTTGAGTACCTTATCTCACTTAAAATCAATCCAATAACAGCCCTATTTGTCAAGCCAGGAAACTAAATTTTAAATAAAATAAAAATTATGGTTTTTAGTGCTCAAATAAAGTAGGGGAGATTAATATATAGGATTCAAAACTTTAAAAAAATTATAAATTTCACACTAAATTTAAAAAAAAAATGCTAAAATCTTGTTAAGCTACAAGTCCTAAGCATTAAATTTCAAAACTAAAACTTAAACCTATAAATCAAAACCTCTAAAGTACTCTAATATTAAAACTTGAACATAAATCTTAAAAATTAAAAGATAAATTCTCAAAATGAAATTTTTAATTATTATTAATTAAGTTTATATAATTCAATTAAAATTTAATTTAGTGATATAAAAAATTTTATTATGAAATTATAAATTATACATAATAAAATAAAAATTATTTGAAGATTTTTAATATTTTTTAAAAAATTTTGTATAAAATTTATAATTTTTTTAGAATTATGTGTCATGTAATTAAATCTGTCAAAAAATTGTATTTAAATTTCTTTCTACAATATTATATGTATGCCTAGGTATACCACAACTATTAGGTAAATGATTAATAAGTCTTTACAGTTCACTTAAATTACATTTAGGTTTATATTTTTAAATTTTTTGTATTAAATTTCTATTTTACAAATATTATAATATGAAAAGGTCTTTGTAATTTAATTGTAAGGACCTAAAAGAGAGACCTGAAGGTTCCTAGAATATAACTGTATGTACCTAAACGAGAGATTGAAAAAATTGTGAATCTAATTGTAATTATCTGTAAGACACCTATTAGTAATTTAACATAAAAGATGGGTGCCTTACCGCTAACCCGCTATTGGCGCATTCGTCCAGTGTTCTCGATTTCCCGGAGCCACCGGCGCAATCGCCGTCATCCGCGCCGTTCCTGCAGCCTCCGCAGAGCTGCTGGCGAGTATTCCCCGATTCCGATATTTCTGCAGCTGCATCGTCGTCGTCTCCGGTCTCTCGGCAGCTACGACCTCATCCTTTCTGAAACCCTCTTCGTCACATTTCGCGTCTACTCAGGTTTTAATCAACCACTACAGAAGTTAATATGCCTTTGATTTCGATAATAAATGGCTTCCAGTTCTTCATTATTTGTTGTAATCTACTGCAACAGAACATCAATATATCCTTAATCCCAACCTTTTTGGGTCTGCTACATAGCCTTCTCCTTCCCATTCATCTATTTAAAGCAATTTTCTCTATATGAGTGCTTGAGGTAAGGTAATCTGGTAATGCATGATGAGTGATGACCAAAACCTAAGTTATTTAAGGGAGATTATATTTGAGCTTCAAATAAAAATTGCAAAACTCACGAGGAGCTTCAATTACAAATTTTGAACACTGTCTGTAATATCCCGTTATTGTCCTCTTTGATTTCTGGAAATTTATCATTAGCCTTATAGTTTTGCCCCAAAAGTCGCCTCTAACATTTGGGATCACAGTATGTTATACTGTCTATTGTTGCTACTAGTATTTTATCTAAGTTTTTCCCTTATTTTAACTATAACTAAAAACTTTAGATCCTCTGGTGATTTAAATTAGATGAAAATATGACTATTTAAAACAATGACAACATCTAGCTAGTTTAGTGCTCCAAGGAGATCGATGGTTCTGAATGTCTCACTTAATCAAAGAAGAAGATAGCTGGTCTGTTTGCCAGCTACATCGGGCCAATGTCTTCCAAGATGTAAACCCTAGACACAATCAAATGTAGATAAGAGGATTTTATGAACGAAATGTTTTATTCTAATTAAAGATGCTATGGAGGTTGAGTAGGGTATGTAAAGTGTAAATTTAATTAAAGTTCTTTGTAAGTTTGTACTTTTTGAGAATTATCCAGTATACTTAAGTCAATACAACAACAACAACAAAGCCTTAATCCCACTAGGTGGGGTCGGCTACATGAAACCTTTGTTTCCATTGCGCTCTACCAAATTCTTCTCTAAATTTAAGTAAGTAAGATCACTACTTATAGTTTCTTGTCATGTCTTCTTCGGTCTTCCTCTTCTTCTTTGTACATGGGCAAAATCCAATAACTCAATTTTTCTAACTGGGGCTTCAATCGGCCTACGATTTATATGTCTAAACCATCTAAGCCGACTTCCTCTAAGTTTATCTTCAATTGGTGCAACACCAACTTTCTTTCAGATATATTTATTTCTCATTCTATCTTTCGTTTATATCCACACATCTATCTTAGCATCCTCATTTCTATAACATTTATTTTATTTATATATTCTCTCTTTGCAGGCCAGCATTTAGCAACATATATCATCGCTGGTCTTACTACTGTTTTATAAAATTTACCATTGATTCTAGATGAGATTTTTCTATCGCATAACACATTAGAAGCATTTCTCCATTTTACCCATCCTACTTGAATCCTGCTAGTAACGTCATTATCTATTTTACCATCATTTTGTATGATTGATCCAAGGTATCTAAAGCGCTTACTCTTCTTTACAATTTGATCACCAATTGTCACATCTTTAATATAAGTATTTTTTTCTTGACTAAATGTGTACTTCATATATTCAGTTTTTGATCTACTGAGATGAAAATCTTTAGATTCTAGAGCATTTCTCCAAACCTCGAGTTTCGCTTTAGCTCCCTCTTTAATTTTTTTTTACAAGAACAATATCATCTGCGAAGAGCATACACCAAGACACCTCATCTTGAATATGTCTAGTCATGACTTTCATAATCAAAGTAAAAAGATACGAACTTAAAGTCGAGCCTTGGTGTAATCCAACTGTAATAGAAAAATCCTTAGTCAAACCTCCTTGTGTCCGAACACAGGTAACAACTCCTTTATACATGTCTTTAAAAACTTGAATATAAGCAGTGCAAATCCCTTTTTTTCTAAGATTCTCCAAAGTACTTCTCTTGAGACTTTATCATAAGCTTTTTCTAAGTTAATAAAAACCAAATGTAGATTTTCTTTTCTCCCCTTAAACTTCTCCATTAAACTTCATAATAAATGAATGGCTTCTATAGTAGATCTACCTGGCATAAAATCGAACTGATTCTCTGATACCTTAGTATTACAGCGTAATCTTTGTTCGATCACCCTCTCCCAAAGTTTTAAAGTATGACTCATTAATTTAATTCCTTTATAATTGGCGCAATTCTGTACATCACCTTTCAATATACTCTTTCTCTATTCATTTGACATCCTTTTAGTCTTCAAAATCATATTAAACAATCTAGTGAGCCAAAAGACTCCTTCATCTCCTAAGCACTTCCAAACATCTATTGGGATGTTATCTGGTCCTACTGCTTTTTTATGCTTTATATTCTTTAAAGTTTTTCAGATTTCAGCTTTATTAATACGTCGGATGTAAGAGTAATTTTTACTTTCTTTTGGCGTGCTGAGTTTCGTAAGATCAATTAAATTTTCACAACTTTTATTGAAAAGATGTTGAAAGTAACTCATCCATCTATCTTTGATATTTTTTTCCATGAAAAATTCTTTTTGATCTTCATGTTTAATACATTTTACTTCAATTAAATCTTTAGTTTTTCTATCTCTTGTCTTGGCAATCCTATATAATTGTCTTTCTCCTTTTTTAGTGTCTAGCTTCTTATATAAATTCTCAAAAGCCATATTCAGCGATTGGAACACAGTTAGATAGGTTTTATGGAGGCCAACTAGAGTTGTGCTAATCACTTGTTGAATCAAACAGTGCATTTGATCGAAACTTGGATGATCCTATCCTTCAGGAAAATGCCATGTCCTTTGAGGCGAACCTTTTCTTATGCCATATCTTGATCATTAGAATTTTCATTATTACGATAACAAGTGAACTTACATCATTGATAATTTACATAAAATTGCAAGATAAAGAAATATTCACATGTAAAGCTAATAGTTATAACCAGCCATATCTAGACTCATCCTAATATTTTTTATATGTTTATAATTTGCTTATTAGCTAGCAAATATGTATTTTCCCCCATGACATTCTATGTCAGTGCTTAAAGACTCTAATGGCATCGAGAAAACGACATCGAGCGAAGACAGATTCTGATTCAAGGTCACAAAAAAGCTCCAAGGAGCCGGACCAAGACAATCTCAATAGTGGAAATGCCAGGAATTCTCATCTATCTATTTCATCTTCTATCCTGTTTTCCATTGTGCTATTCTTGATTGTATATTTCAGCATCTTTTACGAGGCATATAACTCTCCGTCGAAAGCCACACTTTCTCGCCTTTCCATTTATGAGAGTGGCCTCGTCAAGTCTGACATCAATTTTCAAGAAGTCCTCAATGTAAAACTCGACAAGCTCACAAAATGTTTACTAAAATGGCTGCTGCTTTTGTTTCTAACCTTGGTCTGCATGTCTCTCATCAGGAAAATGCGAGGGTTCCGCTCAACTGTTCTCTTCGACATTTTTCAAATCCTGTTCTGGCTTATATAACTCCCTGGTGTGTGTTTAACTTCTACAGCACAGAAATATGTACTCAAAACTTGCTTATATAGTATTTTCCTGGTCTTATGAGAGCTTCCACCAAGTAAATATTGATGCTCAGCGTGTCAGGCACATTTATTTTGATCTTTTGCTGGATCCTATCAAAGGATTTAGTTTTGTTATTGTAGGATGCATCACACTCTAAGAAGACCTTTGGAGAGTAAAACAGCTCTATCCGAACTAAAAAACAGCTATATTAGGATGCATGAATTTCTGCTACTATTTGGTGTTCTATACTTATTGAAATTGCCATCTTTCGAAATCTTATACATTTTTAGACTTGTGATCTAAAGGGCTGGTTATCCCCCTTGAATTCTAGGGATCATTTCCTTTTGATTGGGCTCTCATTTCTGCTTCATCAATGTTATATATGCGTATTATTTTTTTTTTCAGCTGTTTTCCTAATGCTTTATTGTGTAGTGTGCCCTGATTTTGTGTTTGGAAATGTTATCAGTAGTTCTTTCATGCTGTTTATCACTTCAGTCTCCTGCACTTTGCCATAACTAAATGCTCATGCTTGTGCATTTAATTAGCAATTGAACAGTAAAATCTTTTGTATGAGATATCTCTTTAATTTAGTTTTTTATTCGTGATGTATCTCTAATTGTGAAAGGGATTTCTAAGGTGATAGTCATGAACAACTTTGTTATGAGCGCAGTAGATCTTCATTAATTATGCAGGAATTCTAAAGGCTATGAAGTGGCAAAGGAGTTCACCACTAAATTTACGCATATATCACCTGTTTGGTATGAACTGAGAAGGTATGGATATCCCAGGA
The DNA here is from genome assembly GCA_002786265.1 of Apostasia shenzhenica. Lineage (NCBI taxonomy): Eukaryota > Viridiplantae > Streptophyta > Magnoliopsida > Asparagales > Orchidaceae > Apostasia > Apostasia shenzhenica. Next base: position 408,431 of record KZ451905.1, read on the forward strand.
AAATAGTTGGCATTACCTATATATGCTTTAATGACTGCTAAATCTTTTTCCAGCGAAGGGAAGAAGCTTGTTTTGAATGGCCGGCATAATGTTGACATGGGGTGGATTTCTCAGCTCAGGATAAACGGAAATGCTGTGGTAAAACATGATATATAAAGTTGAATTTCTGTTGCTCTCAGTTGTTTCTCTGAGATTTCTTGCTTTTCATCTTTCTGGAACTCTGGTTCTCTTATACAGATAGGGATAATAAAATGAAATAAAAATAATCTGCATCCATCCATCAAGGTTGATATAGTTTGAGCCATTGACCTTAAAGATGCCCTTATCAATTCTCCCTAGTTGGGGAACTCGACCTCGTCGAGTATGAGTTGTATTTTTATAAGATCCAATCAATTTGTAACTCCAAATAATCAAATCCATCTGCAATGTCTCCATGCTTGATGTTTCCAAAACGCCTAAAAAAAGGTATACAACAACAACAACAACAACTAAGCCTTAATCCCACTAGGTGGGGTCGGCTACATGAATCCTTTGTTTCCATTGCGCTCTATCAGTTACCAAATTCTTATCTAAGTTTAAGTAACTAAGATCACTTCTTATAGTTTCTTGCCATGTCTTCTTTGGTCTCCCTCTTCCTCTTTGTACATGGGCAAAATCCAGTAACTCAATTTTTCTAACTGGAGCTTCAATTGGCCTGCGATTTAGATGTCCAAACCATCGAAGCCGACTTTCTCTAAGTTTATCCTCAATTGGTGCAACACCAACTTTCTTTCGGATATACTCATTTCTCATTCTATCCTTTCGTGTATATCCACACATCCACCTTAACATCCTCATTTCTGCAACATTTATTTTGTTTGTATGTTTCTTCTTTGCAGGCCAGCATTCAGCACCATATATCATCGCTGGTCTTACTACAGTTTTATAAAATTTACCCTTAATTTTGGATGGGATTTTTCTATCGCATAACACTCCAGAAGCATTTCTCCATTTTACCCAGCCTGCTTGAATCCTGCTAATAACGTCATTATCTATTTCGCCATCATTTTGTATAATTGATCCTAAAAAAAGGTATATCAAATAGAAACTACTTGATCATTAAGGTCCGAATGATTAACTCTGCAATCAGTTGTTAGAATCCATAGGTGTTCAAATCGTTCATTTGAAGAAAATAAGCATTATTTGATTTGCTCTTTATTTGAATTTGGCTAGTGGGCACTTAAGAGAAGTCTCACTCAGAAAGAAATGAAAAAGGCTCAAGCATCATTATATATTACCGTTGAAGTACTAAATCTATTGGCTATAAAGTTTACACAATTGACTTAATTCAATTTAAAAGTTTAAATTAGCCTTTTTTACGAGTCTATGATTAATGCATTATCACATAATTATTTCCATAAATTTTTTGCACTTACATAGAATAATTTTCATTAAATTCACTAGACTATTTATGCCATTAATGTAAAGGAGTATACAGATGTAGACTCTTTACTATGCAATTTAGTTAAAATTCAAAGAACCTTTAGGCCAACATATTGACACAAGGAAAAAACTCTCTAATTCCTACATACTAAACTCTTTTTTTTTATGGACCATACTAAACTCAATTTAATCATATAAGTACGGAAAATAAGAAGTGGTGTCAATGCTTGTGCTACCTAAAAGATGCCAGATGTTTTTAGAAATAAATGGAAAACATGAAAAGATAATTTTTAGAATCGACAGTTACCACCCACCTAGATTTGTTCTCTCTCAACAAAATGCCGACTCCATTTTTAAAACTTTCCCTTGGATGCAGGTTTTTTGTAAGTGATAGTCGAAGATAAATCTTCCATAACAGGGTGAGTAAAAATGCATCAGATCATATCGCATCTATCATTATCATAATGCTCAAAACTTACGACCATCTCAATATGCTCTACTTCCTCAGCCTCATAATCATCATGCTCCTCATTGATAGAAGAATCCACTACTCAGGTTGACTCATCATCATTGTCATCAAGGGATGGGGCAATATGTAATAGAGTAGACTCCTCAAAGTTTTCAGTCATGGTTGAAATCAAACTAATCTATAGTGGTTTTGACCAGCATTGCCTACATCCACTGAAGCTCTCCATTTGGGAGTCATTGACTAGAATTGCTCTTCGTAAGTCATCGGCAATAGAACAAAACAATCCCTACTTTTTACCAGATGAGAGAAATCCAATATAATTATCCTCACAATGCTAGTATCACCTTTTGCTTTCGCTGTAAGTGGCCTATGTGAGAAGATGAAGTAGAGTTTACATTTTAGGCTCAAATTCAATATATTATGATGAATTCATGGAGATTTACATATAGGTTTGGAGAGGTTCTAAAAGGTTGGCTCAACTTAGAATGAAAATCTCCCACGAGAACTTTTAAAAGTATATTGAATTATTAACATAAAAAAAGTGTATTGAATTATAAAAGCTTCTAAGATGGACAAATGATTAATTTGAGATAGTGTTGGATAGATGGATTACACCTTCAAACTTCGTAGGGGGTATTTGGTTCATTGTTATCTTAGTATTATGTCATATAATCTAAATGTTATAACATTTAGATGTCATCTTTTAAGTGTTAGTTCTATAATATTATAGAAAATTTTCTATAGATATCATTAAATCAAATAATTATTTTTTTCTAGATAACATGACATAACACTGAGATAATATTGAACTAAATACCCCCATTCAAATTTCCATACCTTTGGCCAACAAATGACCTTAAATGGATAAAAAATCACCTGGCCAGCTAGCCGTACTGAAATCTCATACTCCAGATCGTATGTTTCACAGAATATATGGTACACTGATTCAGCATAAAGCAACTTGAGGAACATAAATTCAAGTTTAAATTATTATCCTAACTAAAATACTATTTAGCTTTCTGAGAAATCTTTGCAATGACCATTTTACGTTAAAGTTGACTATATATGGTTGCAATTGCAGGTTTTACCTAGAGTTGTCCTTGAAACATTTCCTGCAGATCTGTTGCTGAAGAAGAAACAGTGGAGCAAAGCAAGCAATATAATTCTACAAGAATGCAAGTAGGGGTTATTTTGAGGTCATGTAAATGATGCTTATATTTTGTTTAATTTAATCTTGAGTTATCATTGAATAGGGAAATGGAATATGATGGAATTGTTCTAGAATCATGGTCAAGGTGGGCTGCTTATGGTGTCCTGCATGATCGTAATTTGCGCAGTACGGTAAACCCTGTAACACTTCAAATTTTGTACATTGCTTTATTGTTCTATTAATAAGTAATGTTGTTAGATTAACAAATTTATTTTTTTACTTTAATTTCATGTGATCTGAAATCAAGCCATCTTTGTTCTTGGTTTTAGATTCTGGTCTTCGTTGTTATTTTTCTCGATTCTGACATGTAACACCTGCTTGTGGACCCAGCATTCATTTCATACTGCATATATTTTCTTAGTTCCAACTGCTCAAGTTATATTTTATGTTTCCCCCTTGTGTACTACTTCAGTGGTAGGTTTTATTTTCTTTTCTAACATGTAACCTATTCCTTTCTCTCGTTATTCCCTCCCAATAATTTTACCTCCTACATGTCCAAAAGCATATATCCTCTAAAATCTTTTCTTTGTGGGTTATCTTTCATACTCCATTTTAGTCATTGCTTGCTTATTAGTATTATTACAACTCATTCATCTTAATATTCTCATTGTATCTATGCTCATCTTTGTTGTTGGTGATTTTTCTATTGCCCTACACTTTAGCATTGCTACGTGTGAACCTGCTTAATCACAATTTGGTACATGAGCTTAAAGAAGTTCTAATGGGTCACGAATAAAGAAGATACCAGTAGTTGAAGAAAGTTGACCTAAATGTATTTTATATAAAGTGAACATATATTTGGTTACATCATTTTGTTTGGTTTGAATCAGATTTTTAGTGAGCAAATATGATTGAAAATCAGTATGGTTCAAACCTTCAACTCATGATTTGACTCGATTTTTCTGCCTAATCAGGCCGAAAAATCTGAGCAATCGTTTTGAGCTTGCTTAAATCATTCTTGTCAACCATAAACAAAGCATCGTATGATGACAATAAGATACAAAGTGACATCTACGACATCGTTTTGATATAGTGAGCATCCATCCTTAATTGTAGGGTGAATTGTTCCTTCATTTTTGATTTTATATTCTTTCTTTAACAGAGTGCAAAGTTGAAATGAAGATATGAAACTAGATTCTTGACACCCTATAGAATGGTTGATTATACGAATGCAAGCATAATCCATTGAGGTTAATAAACTTTGCAGCAACTGTCTGTTGGCTTGATCCAAACATTCTATGGTTAGCTGAGCTTTCTTTAGTTAAGAGTGCCTTCATTGAAGCACCAGGCATGACAGAGTTTCAGTTTGTTGTAACATGCACCCCTGGGCACCTCATGGAATTTTTTTTGTAACTGATACTATTCAAAAGTCACATACAATGGAGTTTTAGATCGAATAGTAGAGAACAAAAAAAGAAGAAATACAACAAAATTTTGCCTACATCCATTGCCACACTAAATTACCCTTTCTATAATGGAGGGTAAATCAACTGAATTACAAGATAATCTCAAATTTCAATAATTATCTATAGTTGATTTCTAGTATTCTAAAATTCAGATTTTGTTTTAAAATTCTAATATACCCCTACACTCCTTGCTATTCAAATATATCCCTATATTTCCAACTCAGGTTGTCGTGTCCCCGTAATTCCTCGAATAATTAGAGTGGAGTTGGGTTCGTGGGATAGTGGATTTGGTAACAAGGGAGTAAAACTTCATACATCAATAGAAAGATGTGTATTGCTGTATAAAGTTTGTTGTGTCCACTTTTTCATTAGCTTGACAGCGTAGACAATTGGATTTACCTTTCTGCTACTATGACAAGACATGTTGTAAAATGTGGCGGTTATTGGAATGGGGTAGAAAGAAAGCCGGGGAACCCTTAAGTTTGCTGACCTCTTCTAATAATAGCCTTAAGATGATTTCATATTCATGTGTTGTTTTTATTTGAGGCAAATGCTTGCAAATTTGGCGTACCATCTACATATCAAAAGCGTATCGTTAACAACAAAACAAGCTGGAATTTAAGTTGCTCTTGTGTATTACTTGGAATGAATCTTGCAGCCTCTTAATTCATGAATAATTTAATGTTTCATTCAAGGCAGTGGGTATCATTTATTGTTTAAATATGAACACCAAATGATGCACTTCAGTCGCTTATCTGGTCCACCTTTTTAAGTCTACCATCAAATCCTAGGACTCAATCGTAGACAGGTGATGAAACAGCCAATCTGAACAATAGGGCTAGGGTGAATTTCTGAAAATTAGGCAAGGTAAATATCAAAAACTTGGTCTTGCCATTTAGCAATAAATTAAAATGTCAAAATACAAGACTTATTCAATATCTCCTTTGAGGATGTATCAAAAATCAATAGGGAGAGACATACCCTTCTCCCAACAGAAATCACCTAACACAGCATAGTTCGACAAAAAATCGGCTGCACTATTTAGGGTTTAGGGAAAGGTGAGTTTCAATGAGGGTGAAATGCATAGAGATTGGCAAAAACACCAATGAAGAAAGCATTTTACTGGACCCACACTAACACTGAAAGATGAAAACTAGGGAATAAGTTTATGAAAAATGCTTGTTATAACTATTCGTATATATTTTTATTTTGTGCAACAGAACTTACTTGTTTTTTTAGTTTTGTCAATCTATAGTGTTTATTTTATGATGTTTCTTTTCCATAATATATTGACATCTCAAATGACAATGCTTGTACTTGATAGGCACTAGAGTTTATTAAACAACTGGGTCAATCCATGCATTCAGTGAATTCATTGAGAAATAGTAATCACCTGGAATTGATTTATGTCATCCCTGCTCCTCATTCACAAAACCTTGCCGAATACGATTTCGGGCCGCAAGATCTACGAGAACTTAGTGGTTTTGTTGATGGTTTCTCTCTTATGACTTATGACTTCGCTGGACCACAAAATCCAGGGCCCAATGCACCCCTGAGTTGGATGAGATCTTCTATGCAGCTGCTGCTTGGTGGTGATCATGATGGTGTTAACCGTTCTCATATGATCTTCCTTGGCATCAATTTATATGGCAATGATTTTGTTATCTCGCAAGGTGTGTGTTTTACCCTCTATCATCTTCCTTGGCATCATTGATTTATGTGGAATGGTTTTATTGTCTGCAACATTTGTTGTCTCTTTAAGCAACGTTTGTCGTCTCTTCAAGAACGTTTCACATTCAAGGTGCTTATCCACTTAATGTAGAACAGGAAGAGAAAAGGAAAGAGAAAGAAGTGAGAAAAAGAGAATTTTGGGGTGAGCATATAAGTTTAGAGTCTATAGATGAATTGAATCAACCAGTAGAGCTGTCTGTTTGTGGAATTATTTTTAATTGGAGTAAAAGATAATTTTTGATATGATATTTTTGTTTTAAGATTTGTAAAAAATTTAAAATAAAGTAATTTTATTTCAAGATATGTAGGATGTAAAAGTTTTTTATTTCAAAATTTATGTAGAATGTAAAATAAAGTAGATTTTAATGTTAGAATTTATGTTCGATTTAAAATTTATTAATTTAATGTTAAAAGTTTTACGATGCGACCTATAAAATTAATTTTGACCCAAGTTAAAGTTATCTTGGGCAAACAAAAAGCTCACAAGTCATCAAAGTTTGCAAAGTCTATAGAGATTATCCATACAAGAAAAAATGAACTTGCCAAAACAATGAAAGAGAGAATCACTAAAAACCTCCCGTACATAGCAACATATTCAAATATTAGAAAAGAGATTATTTTGCATCATTCTTCCATGTAAGTTTTATTGTCATCATCAATACTCTCATTTCCAACTATTTGAGGTCCCCATGACAATGATGATAATGATGATCGTGACCAAAATTTTATGACTATTCGCCAAATCTCAATCATCGATATTTCTTATATTAGCTCACCCAATTTTTAGCGTCGAATGCATTAATGCTACAAACTTTGGAGATTGACTTGATTTTTAATCCCCCATTCCATTTCTCACACTTTGCAGGTTCAGGTAGTGCAATTACTGGCAGGGATTATTTATCACTTTTGGTGAAGCACAGGCCTGAGTTGAGGTGGGATGAGAGAAGCGCTGAGCATTACTTTATTTATACACACAATAACGCTCAGCATGTTGTGTTCTACCCATCGTTGAAGTCTATCTCCATGAGGCTGGACGAAGCCCGGGCTTGGGGAGTTGGCCTTTCAATATGGGAGATTGGGCAAGGTCTAGACTACTTCTTTGATCTCCTCTAACTGGGGTAGATATCAAGTCGATTACAAATTAACCGATTTTAAGTCAAATTTTGGGTAGATTTATTTTACGAAAATAATATTGTGAACCAATCTGTCTATCTATGTCTTATATATCCAAATTCTGGTGAGATTTGTTCGCACTCTGTATAATGGAGTTGTGCTTACTTGAATTAGAATTTGCTGTTGAAGACTTAAGTAGACAGAAAATTAATTTCTCTTGAATACAAAGCAGATGTCTTTCTTTGTTTTTTCAGAACTGGCAACTTATTGAAGCTGATCTACATAGTACTTATTTGATTTTTCTTTGTGTAATGATTTAAGTCAATTTCATTTTGATTCGATCCTGGGTTCAAATCAACGATACATCTTTGCAAGCAAGAATCGAACTTTATAACGAACTGCTTTTTAAAATATGCAGACCGCCAGTCTATGGCCATACATTTTGTCATTCTCCTCTCACTTTGAAGAACTAGGAGAAAGGCAATATCTCCAGGCTGATTTCCGATAAGAGTTCGTGAAATTATGAAGTTTTCAAATGCCTAAACTGGTGGTGATCTAAGAAGCCTTATTTTCAACTACCTGAGTTCTGGACTAGCAAATGCTCCAAGTGAACAGAAGAATCATTTTAGATCAAACTGCACATAAAGTCGGTAACAGTTCACTTATTATTCTCATGATACTAAATATTTATAGTTTGCGACTTTACATTGGTAAATGGCAATGTGTTACATCTTCCATGATATGTACTAATTTTCCTATGATACAGAGGGAAATGTTATTATACAGGAAATGGTATATTGGAGAAGCAATTACATAGAAGTAGAACAAAATGTGTAGTTTGTTGTTTAGATATACCTACGAAGGTAGTCGAGTCGAGCAGGATGTTTGAGCTTCATCAAGGCTTTCAGCTCGTACTTTCGAACCATCTCTCGAGAGATACCGAGGTTTCCTGCAATCTCTCCCAAGGTTCGTTCGCCTTTTCCATCAAGCCCAAATCTTTGTCTGATGACCAAGCTCTCCTTTGGCTTAAGTGAATCAAGCTGTAAAGAAACAGAACCCCCACCAAATATCAGCATATTAGAAACTTCACTGGCAAATCATTTAGATATATCATGCAAAACAAGTTTGTGTGTGTGTTTTTGAGGCAACCACAATCACGATGCATAATCTCAAATAAGGCTCCGAAAACTTTATCACAAATTACTGTTAAGGCACTGAGTTTCATGATAGGCACAAGCATGATCACTAGAACTCGAGCGTTTAACAACTACAATAACAGTAAAAACTAGTTGAACTTGGTCATATGGATTTCATGTTTCAATGTCATATGTAAAGATCATATCCCAAGTGATTTTCAACCTTCTTCATTTTTTTTAATGTTGTTGTTTGATTGATCAAATCATTATAAAGCGTTCGCCCTCTTTTCTTTATCCTCTATAAGTGTCACACGCACTCTAATTATTTCATGCATTTGTATGCTTTCTTTAATCGTTTCATGCATTTGTCCTTCAAACGTATACATTGGGGCATAATAAGCTTGAAACAAACCATATCAAGCAACTAGTTCTAAACAAATGAATAAAAAATAGAGTGCTCACCACATCATCGACCGCAAGACGAAGAAGAGCAGGCTGTCTACGATTTTCACCACCGATGCCATCGACATCTGTTATCCCATTGATGAATTCCTCTTGTGTGACTGCATTCTTTGCATTGAGTGAATGCACTGCTTTTGAAGCCCTCATCACATCACGATACCTCTGAGGGGATATTCTTACCTTTTTGATGATCTCATCTTCAGTTGGTGGCCTATGGAGCTCAAATGTCAGCTCTAGTTTGGCCTTTTGGATATATTGTCTGACCTACAATGTTAAGGAAGAACTAAAATGAGTTTTGTTCGCCTACACAACAAAGTTCATATGTTTTCTAGCGTCCATTATAGTGGATGATCAAAAGAAGGAAACTTACTATATTTACATAGTTACATCTTCATTTACATATTTACGCATGAAACCCATATCCATAGCTGACCTGGGAATCAATCTAGGATTAGTTCGATTCATTAAGAGTCCTAGACCCCTCAAGCTTGATGACCACTAAGAACTCCTGAAGGACACTAAGCCTTGAGACCTAGTGGACTGACAAGTTCCTTGAGCTCCATTCAACTCAAGTGGAGGACATTTAGCCATCTTAAGGCCAATTGACCTTGAGACTCATTACAATCTCAAAGACAAGTGGCCTCAAGATACCTCAAGATATCAATGACGTGTTTTGGCTCTGAGGAACAAAGCTTCAACATTGACATACTCAAGTCGAGAGAACTAAAAACAATCTCAAGATTGACACACTATGTCAAGAACCTGAGAACAAGTTAGTTGAGCACCTCGAGGTTAACTTACTATCTCGAGGTCCCAAGAAAGGAATATCTACGAACATTTTAAGCTTTCAACAAACTAGATCGAGGCATCAAGAATCCGAAGACTTGACAACTAGCTTGACTGAGGAACATCCTTGAAGATAGACTCAATAATCCTGTAACGACCACAAACACCAAGCACCAAGAGATTGGCCTAAAGACTAAAGGCAACATGTGGGCTTGTGACTAGTTAACAAAAAAAAAAAAATAACTGTGGACAAGACATCTAAATCTTACAGAAAGGTCATTTATAAATTTAACACACTAATCTTCATATTTGTGGACAAGACATCTAAATCTTACATACTTCATATCCATGTTATGGTAAATAAACAAAGTACATCTAAAATATCTGAAATATTTGGGTTCATGAGGGCACATATTATGATTATGATGTTAAATATGTATATGTATTAGATTTCAGTTTTAGGTATGTAGATCTCCCTAAAAAGGAATGATCAAGTGAAATAAATTCTAACAATCATAAGAAAGCAAATGCGTTCCATAATACATCACAGAATGGGAAAAGATTGTCATAAAAACCTTTCAAGCGTGCCTGATAAACTGTGTACAAACATAAAGTTAAAGGGAACCCATAGGTGCTTGTAGTAGTTTTATGATAGGTTCATTATGGTTGATCTAGGATTGTATCATAAATAACAAAGTAAAATGACAACATTGATAATTTAGAGTGCAAGCACAATTTCAAGTTTATCATACCGCTTCGACGCCAAAGGATACACGGGTGAAACTCGAGAGTGTCATTGATCTAACTATGGAATGTCGAATCCAGAAGAGTGCATAAGTCGAGAGACGGAGACCACGCTTCGGTTCAAACCGATCAATAGCTGTTATAAGACCCTTCACTCCAGCTTGGCAAAGGTCATTAAACTTTTGAGCATTTGCGATGTCCTGGTAATGCTTGTTAACAACAAATGAAACCAGCCGAAGATTGTGCTGCAATTTTTTCAGTAAGAAACAGCCATAGTTATGAAACTGCAGGGAATACCTTTGGTATCGTAATTATCTTTTAAAATGATGAACCAAGTGACTGCACTAGAAAATAGCAAACAAGCAAGGGATGAAGCATCCTTTTCAAGTTAAACACAAGCAAAAGACTCCAGCATAGATCTAACACAACAATGTATAACCAATAAAATAGTTTTACAACCAGAAAGAATCAGGCTAAAGCAAGCTAATTGGACCATTCATCTTAAATCCTACTTAAATCTTTCACTAATAATAGAAGTTACAAAAACTAGTAGAAACTTTTTATTTGCTTAATTAGAGAAAATAAGGCATGGTCCTTCAATATTCTTCATTTATCATGTAGAGATCAAAATCCAATTTGATATTCACATTGAAGAATAATATAATGCGACTTAGAGTTTTTTTTTTTTTTTTTTTTTGGATGGAAATGTGACTTAGAACTGGAACAACAGTTTCTGACACTTTCATATATAAGGCTTTCATATCTAGGTAAATGGAATTTCCAAAGTTTTAAAATATTATTATTTTTTTGAAAAACATAAGGGTATCATTGATTGATCCATAATAACAAAATGCAATTGTTTGGTGTTGACTAAATATCCATGTATACTGTTTTCTAAGATGTGTGAATCAAACGACTCACAAACTAAGCCTGAAGTGAGTCAATTGTGTGGGGCACGACTTGTGTAAGTTGTGTAACCCACACGACTTAAGTCATATACCTAACAAGCTCGCTGCCTATTTCTGTCAAGTCATCATAAACATCATATGTGAATGCCCAGTCAACACCAAATAACGACGTTTTGCAATACCCCTATTTCTTATTTCATGTGCAACAACATGAAATTTATTTATAGAAAGCATGTCAACCTGTTAATGGGAAACAGTCTTCTAATTGCTAATGTTTGGAGATAGTGAACATGCCTTTAGCCATTGAAACATATTTGGAATAGCATAGTAAAGAAAGCTAACATGATAATATCGATGAGCAACCTGGCCTCGTTTGGTTCGAGGCAAAATTTTTATCCAACACAAATTTCAACTATAAAAAATAACTTTATTTCACATCTAATACAAATACGAATATTAGAATTTAAAGTATTTCATATTTTACACACTTTCTAATATTAAAATAAATTTCTCTCCCATTAAACTTAAAAAATAAAGTATTTTTTTCTCTTGTCCAAAAAAAAAGCTCGAACCAAACGAGGCTGTAACATCAACCTGCCCTGATTCAAAAGTGTTACTCAATCCAACCATCTCAAAAACAACATATCAAACAAGACTGAATTGTTTAGCATCGAACACCCAGTGAATGAAAAATGTAGATACCTTGATTATCTTGTTTCTTGATGCTCGACCAACCTCCATTTGTCTTTTGAATTTGCTCACACTCATGTTAACCGCTGCTGCAATCTCAGCGTCAGTAGGTTCTCTATCCAAATCCTTCTGCAAGTTGTCTGCCACCCGAAGTATTGCCTGTGCACGAAGAATTAACCAAAAGAAGCCGAAATAAACAATAAGCTTTGTTGAAAAAGAAAATTGAATCAACAGCAACTGTCATCTACATGTAAGCAAAAGCAATTGAAGTTCCATCTAAATTACATCTAACTAGTCTATTTCATTATAAAGAAATACTTGAGTACCTTAGGAAGTAGTTCTTTCATTTAATTGCAGATACAAACGTCAGTGATACATGTTCAAAGCAATGAGATTAACTGGTGACAGTTTAGAAGTATATCCAGATTGCAATACAAAATTAATATATCAGCAACTGATTTAAATTTTCAGTAACAGGTGATTAAATTCATGAGTTGCTTCAGCATTACTCGCTCAATTTAATTCTGAATTCAGTAGCTAAGTTGCTGCTAATTCAATTCTCAGCAGCAGGTGCTAAAGTTCTGATATTCTGCAGCTTTCACTAAATTCAAATCAATGGTTGCCACTGAATTTAATGCAGCATTCAGCAACACACCCACACACATATATATAGAAGTGTATCTGGTATTTCAGTAACTAGGAACATCTGATCAGAATGATATGAAGTTAAAACTAATCTAACTTTCATTCAAACAGAACCTAGTAAAAGTCGATCCGAAAACAAATTTGAACTTTTTATCATCCAAACGATATCTGAAGTGATGCAGAGTTAGATCACCGGCGCCAGCGACTACGTTATAATCTACGACCTCGAGCGTAGATTATAACAATTTGTTATCTTGTATATAGTTATCTTCATTTCTGCATATTTTATTTGAGTTATTTATAGAGTCAAACAATATGTTTTTATGTCGGTGGGAATGCCCACTTTGATGTCTTGTATTTTCTTTAGTTTTATTTTGATTAATTTGAGTTGATTGGACTCAAATAGAATTATTTAGGATCAATTTGAGTCAAATTGATCCTAAATTAAGCAAATTTGGTCGAGATTGATTCAATTAGACTCAATTATTTCAAATTGAGTTTAAATGAGATCAATTGAGTTTTGTTGGAGTTGATTTGGTTAAGTTTGGAGTCAAAGTAAAATAATTGCAGCTGAAATGGATCTACATGCACAAAACTGAAAGCAATGGGATTAAATTATAAATTGTTCCAATAAATTGAAGCCAGCTGCAGACATTCTTCATTTGAAGCTTGGGATGCCCTAGATTCAGCGCTTGTCAATGGAGTCAGGCCGATCACACCCTTCGCCTCGCCCTGCTTCGACCTCTCGCCATCTGATGCCGCGCACGTCGCCGGCCTCTCCGAGACTCTCGCGCACGTCGATGGCCACGTCTTCCACTTCCGCGCTCTTCCTCAATTACTAATTAAGATCAGTGTTTAGTTTCTTTGTCTGTTACTAATCTTGTTATTGAATGAAGTTATCTTTCTCTGTTATTATTAAGCTGTGTTAATGGATCTAATCAGCTAGCTTTATTCTCATGTGAACCGTAAATCAGTTTATGCTTACAAGTTAATCTCTGTTAACTTGAGAGGTTATTTTATTTATCAGAATTTGCAAGAGTTTTGTTGAATTTGCACAGAACATAATTAATTTCTTTAAAAAATTTCATGAAGGTGATGTGAATGTGCAAATGCTGATGGATAGTATAATGTATGCATATTTTAATTAATCTCCTCAAATAGAGCAACATCATTACATTTTTACATTGCATTATTACCTAGGCATGTGTCCTGTATTAGTTGTGTAAAACACTTAGCAAATTTCTCGCAGCATCATGAAGCCACTTCTATTATCCAGGGCGACTTTTAAGAGTTGAATATGATTGCATTTATTCTAAAGATGCAGCCAATATCAAACATGCCCTAAATTTTTTCAAATCAAACATGCCCTAAATTTTTTTTGGTTATCTTCCACTCAAATCATCTACATACCTCAACAGTTTATATCTATCCAAATCACAATAGAATGAAACCTTGGCTTTTCAATACAAATCCCTAATCTGAAGAAACGAAAGCCGATAAGAAGTAAAACCCTAATCTCAAGTAAACGTCGATCTCTTACCTTCATTGGCTGCATTAACTTGAAGAGCCACCTATGCTCTGCCGACGACAGAACGGGCGGGATCTTCATCTTCCTCCAATCCAGACTCACCAGATCGGTCGACATTAAATAATCCCTTACCAATCTGTCAATTTCCTCTTCTTCCTTCTTCTCCTCCACTCCACCATTCCACTGCTCACCGGCGGCCACGGAGCCCTCCTGCTTCCGCCGGCGCCTCAGAGCAATCCTCCTGTCCAAGCTCAACCGCCTCATCCTTCTTCTACGGCTCCTCACAATCTCACCCAAACCCTCCCGTTCTACCTTCTCCTCCCCCTCCTTCCCCCTTTTCCTCCGCCGCCCCCATCGATCCCGCTCCTGATCCTCCTCCGTCCCGGAGACCTCTGCCGGGCTCAGCTTGTAGATGTTCTCCAGCGCCTCTGCCACTTCACTGTAGTCCAAATCAGCCGCCACCGCCGCCGCTGACGAAGAAGAGGCGGCCGCGGTGGCGGCATCGACGGAGAGCGATTCTGCTCTCTTCGGTTGCTGCCGCGGTTTCGATAGTATCTTCACCGATGCCTGATCCGGTGACCTGAGAGCTACGAGGGAGGCGGGATGCCAACGTCCGGCGCGTGACCTGCCGGTTGAGAAGCCTGCGCCGACGCCGAGGGGTGTCGTCCTCGAAGCTGAGCTGGAGACCGTGATCACTCCCATTGCAACCGCCGCCGCCGCGCTCCGATAGTATCCCACGCAGATCTCCACGCGAACTTCCTTCTCTTCCTCGCGGAGACGAGAAGAATCGAATCACAGTTCAGCAGAGAGAAGCCACAGTCGTGAAAATCGTGGCGTGGGGAAAACCAGGAACGATAAAAGTGGATTTTAGTGAGATGGCAAATTGCATATCAGTCTCCAGGTATGAAATTACTTCACATGAAATCCTACATTAGAAACTTTCTTTCAGACAAGTCCATTTGTTTACACTTCAGTTTTGTGGAGGGGCCAGTTATGAATTAAAATAGAAAATTGCTCTAATTTTTAAATCTGTTTATAACATGACGATAATATGCTCAAACATAAAATTGAGTCAAAAATTTATCAAATTTTTATTCTTCTTTTTGTTCTACTTCATATTTTTATTAATCTCTTGTTGTTTTCTTCTTTCGCTTTTACTATGTTTCTTATTTTTTTTTTCTCTTGAAAAGATTTTGTCATCTTATTTATCATGTGTGAGTTATATTTTTAGGGCAAATTTCACTCAGGTCCTTGAGTTTAAGGGTTATTATCACACAGGTCCACGTTTTTAAAAATATCATCGGGGTCCCTAGATTTTCAAAAATTATCATCTGGGTCTTTTTTTTATTTTTTTTATTATTAAAAAGTATACAAAATTATCATTATACCCTTACTCTCCCTCTCTCCACCAGATCCGGCAGCCGCGTCGCCTCCGGCGGCCTTGCACAGCCGCACGACACCTCCGGCGGCCTCGCGCCGCCGCACAATACCTCTGGCGGCCGCACGACGCAACCGGCGGCCGCGCGGTGCGCCACGGCCGGCTTGCGCGCTCAGTGGCCGTGTAGGCGCGAGCCCGCGCCTCGTGCGCCGTATGACTCTGCCGGCGCATCGCGCGGCCGTACGAACCTTGTGGCGCCTCGCGCGGCCTCACGTGCCTCACGACAACTCCGCGGCGCCGCCTGCGCTGACGCGCGAGGCCGCCGGCGCCGCGCAGCGCGGCTGCGTGATGCAACCCGCGGTACGAGCCCGAGGCCGCTGCGTCGCACGGCCTCTGAGCGTGCAGCCAGCCATGGCGCGCGCGGCCGGCGGCGTCGCGCTGTCCAGCGATACCGTGCCCACGGCCACTGCACGCGCAGCCTCGCACGGCCGCTGACGCCGCAATCCGCCGTGGCGCGCCGCGCGGCGCCACCCGAGCCCGCACAGCGCCGCCGCGGCGCCGACGGCGGCCCCTCGCGCGCCCGCCCCATTGCCGTCACTCTGCCAACCTCGCGGCGCGCCCGAGCAGCGCAGCACGGCCGCCGGAGGCGGCGCGGCTGCCGAATCTGGTGGAGAGAGGGAGGGTGAGGGTATAATGGTAATTTTGTATATTTTTTAATAATAAAAAAATAAAAAAGACCCAGATGATAATTTTTGAAAACCTAGGGACCCGATGATAAATTTAATAAACGTGGACCTATGTGATAATAACCTTTAAACTCAGGGACCTGGGTGAAATTGCCCTTATTTTTATTACATATATTTATTATTAATAATCACAGAAAATATCACTTATGCACAGTAACAGCTCCAAAAAAATGAGCATGTGAACATATTAAAGAGGAATAGGTGGGAGAAGCTTATTAAACTACCTGGACTTATATGAATTTTTATGTTATATCTGAGTGACCTATATGTAATTTATGACTGCGAGGAGACGTGGCAAGAAAACTGTAACCAATTTAGCGTGAGGAACAAAATCAAAATGAAAATGGTATTAATTTAAATAATAATAAATAAAATTTTTTAATCATTCTATACGAATTAAGTATTTTGATTAATGTGAAATAAAATAATATTTTTATATTAAAATTTATGTAAAATAATTAAAAAAATTATTTTTTATTATTATTTTTTAAATTAATATTATTTGGTAGTAATCGTATTAAACAGGCCACGTCGCATGTGACGGTGGATATTGATCTACTGAGGGAATGGATGGACAGATGAGAGGGAGACGTGGCGAGATGGGCAGCGCACAGTGAGATGGAAGGAATTGGGAGAGAGAGAAATATGAGCCATGAGATGGACTGGTGGATAGCGTAGTGACACGTGGAATGTGACTGAGTGGGGCCCGGGTTGGGACGCATGCGGAGGTTTTGGGGGGCGGAGGTCCCCACGTTGCGGTCCTGCCATCCATTTGAATTTTCTGGGAATTTTGGTAGCACTGTGTTAAATGGGTCTTTAGTTTAATATTATTTTGATAATTATATTATATTATTATTTATTTAAAAATAATTATTTAATTCAATAATATTTATAGATAATTTTATAAAAAATTATAAATTATTACTAAAAATAATATTTAAGTGTCAAAAAAAATTTAAATAATATAATATAATATTAAGATAATATTGAACCAAATACTTATTAAAAAAATAGTGATTAAATGGTCTTAGTATGACTATCACAGGCTTAGTAATATTGCCTTGTTTAATATAACTTTAGTTGAGTATGCTACTGTTTAAAAGAAGCTTGGGTTTGACTATAGGTATTATATGTATAGTATAACAGATGAATTGGTTATGTCATTCCTATCAGGATAAGTTTTTAGGAGAATTGGTAGTGTTAAGAATTTTTACAATTGATGCTAGAGTAAGCATCGAGTTTAAATCCTGGCAGTGCACTAAGAGGGGAGATTGTTGGGAAAAGTAGTGACTGGATGACCTGAGTGTGGTTGTCAATAGCTTAGTACTATCGCTCTGTCTGACATAACTTTGAGTAAGTATGTCACTATCGAAAAGAAGTTTGAGCTCGACTCATAGGTGCTGTATACACAATATAATAAGTAAATTAATTGTGTCATTCTTATTAGCTTAAGCTTTTAAAAGAGTTGGTAATATCAAAAATCCTAACAATGCCCCCTAAGAGAAATTCTAGCAGAGAGTTGGACTATAAATGAATTGAGCCTCAGAAGAATAAGTTGACGCTTAGTTTAATAAGAGCTCATTTATATTTAATTAATCAAATTTAACGAATAAAATTGAATATAATTTAAAAGCTTGAGAAGTAAATGAATGAGTTTAAACATATAAATGTTTGATATATTGATATTCACGAGTTGTACATATGAAACTCATGAAAATGCTCGACTGTAACTCAAATTGTGATTTATTTTGAGCTCATTTACAGATTTTAATATATCTATTTTATTATTTTGAAAAAAAAATTCATGAATTATCAATTAGTGCGACAATTAAATTCATTCGTGAACACGCTAATAATTTAAGAAGAGTTTGTCTATATTTTTTGTATTCATGAACTCAAATATATATAAATTTATACACGAATAAACTACAAAAAATTCATGAATCAAACATAAACTAAACTCAAATGCATCGTTATATTCATGAGTCGATCTCAAATAGCTTGAAATTTGAGCTGGATGATGATAAATGAACATAAACTTAAGCAGACCATTACTTGAATTAATTTGATTCATAAATAGCCCTAGCACAGAGAGAGGGAGGCTCTCTCACTTTGTAAACGGCAGGCAATTATTAAATTTATTTTGTATAATAATAATAATAATAATAACAATAAATTAAAATTTTATTTTACTAAATAGGTTGAATTTATTTAGTGTTCTAATTAAATTTAATTTTGTTCTATTTTTACAAATCAATAATATAATCATGATTAATAATATATTTATCAATTCATGCTCAATTTAATAGTCTTATTCAATCATTACTATCCTAAATAGGTTTGAGTACTCGAAAGAATCAGTCTCATTTTCAGATTCACTATTGATATTTTTATAGATTTCTTGTATATTTGTTAGTTTTTCTAAAGTTAAATTATTCATATAATCTTGAATCAATTCTGGGGCTTGTAGAGGGCATCCGTTCCTACATCCATTCAGATATGCTTATAAACTTTAGATCTTAGTTATCATCACCATGATAAAAAAAACAGTCAAAAATAAAACAAAAATCTATGTATGAACTCATTGAAAAAAAAAATATATCAAAAAGACTACAAATAAAAGACCTAAATCAAGAGGATTTTGATTATACTCCTAACATCAAAATTAATACAAAATAGATCAAATATTATACAAGTTTTAATCAGTTTTAGCGAAAAAACTATTACATTAAAAGCTTTAATTGACACTGGAGTCACATATAAAATCTGAATTAATTAATAACAACATATCTGAAGTAGAAAAAAAAATGTTATTATACTTTTGATAAAATAATACATGAACTAAAATATAAAGCTAATATCGATAGCTTAATGATTGTAGATATATACAATGAAATTCATAATAAAAGATTAGATGAATGTACACTACATACTGTAAATGTTTTAACTAGTCATACTATTATTATAGTTCCTTCCCTGAAGGATATGGATTAACAAAATTATTAGTTCAATATTCACTAAACTTACTTAAAGTTAGAACAACTTAAAGATTTTGTTAGTTACATTACGATAATTTAAGTCTCAAATTTTAGATTCATTCATAAATAAAAAAAAGATTGGTTGCAAGTTTTGAGTCAAAATAGTTTTAAGAAATATATTTATACATATTATTCAAACACCTACCAACTTATTTTGTAGTTTGTTTTTGATCGTTTTTAAGAAACAGTATATAGAAACTCCATGCCTTTATAAAAGAACATACGAGCTTGAGCTCGATTTGAGCCTATACACGAACGAACAAATCATGCATTGTATTGAGCCTACTATGGATCTTAGTAATCAAGCCTCGCATCAAGCATAGAGGTGGCAATATATGATCTGACCCGAATCCGACCTGCAAATTTTGGGTATGGGTCATGAATTTTGACCCATTTATTAAACGGGTCGGGTTCGGGTTGGGCATAATCGGGTCGGGTAGGGTTTGGGTTGGGCATTTATCAAAAAATACTCTATAAATGGGTCGGGTCGACCCGCCAATCCGACCTATTTATTAATTGGCTCGAGTTCGGGTCATGGATTTTGACCCATTTAATAAATGAGTCAAGTTCGAATTGAGGCTATTCGGGTCGGGTCGGATTCGGGTTCGACCCGAACCCGACCCGCCGACCCATTTTGCCACCCCTATTCAAGCATGTTAACCAATTATCTAAACAAGCTCTTATAAATGGGAAGAGCAATAACAAAATTTGCTTATGAACAATTCATCAATTATTAAATTAAATTATTCATAAACAATATAAAGAATTAATACTAATTATATTACTAATAATTTTACTGACAATGATAGTAATATAATTATACAATATGACAAACGAGGATAGTTTATCCTGTACAATGAAAATCTTAAAGGAAGCAATCTTCAAGAGCTAATGTCAAATCTTAAATAAGAGATTCATATAGAGCTTGCTTGTTCACTATTCATTAAAAAATATTTTTAAAAGAACAGAAAGTGTGTTATCAAAAGGTCAAAAAATATTAGAAGATTATGGTAGATTGGTCACTTAAGCCAACTAGCAAAATAATTATTAGCAACACAGTGTGCACTTAAAAAATATATATATAAAAATGTTACTCTATCTCTGTATTGTAAAAATGGTAGAGAATGGCTAATACTATCAAGGGAGACACTGCTAGAGTGAAGCAAGATCTCTATAAAGCATTTGGAGATTCTGTCTAAAGAAAAATTCCAATGATAAAAATGTGAAAAGAAGGGTTCAGTCTTTAAGAGTTTTTTTTTATCATCATTACTGAAGAAAAGAAACAAAGAAAAGTCTCAGTTTCTAATTAAGTAAATCATGCAACTCTTTATTATAGTATCATTT
Organism: Apostasia shenzhenica; assembly: GCA_002786265.1. Classification (NCBI taxonomy): domain Eukaryota; kingdom Viridiplantae; phylum Streptophyta; class Magnoliopsida; order Asparagales; family Orchidaceae; genus Apostasia; species Apostasia shenzhenica. The sequence continues at coordinate 429,187 of KZ451905.1, forward strand.
GATCTAAATGTAAAAATATTAAAGCAAAAGAGTATAGAGTGATTGTCAGAGTAATATCCATATACTTGAACAATAATCATTCAAATAAAAAGTGGCTCTTGGCAAAGTTCTAGATGGAGGGACACAGAAATAATCATCCTACATTAGAAAGAGGGGAGAGTTTTTGCATTATATAAATAAATAGCATGATCAAAGAGAAAATGATGATAAAAGCACCTTTTGGGGTAAAATCATAAGGCTAACTAAGAAGTTTAGAATTAAGCACGCTTAAGTTGGAGCAATAATAAGACAGGTGACATCCTAAGAAGTACTTAAATCACATAATTTCTAGTAACTAAAGCATATAATACCCCTTACATTTGGATTACAGAATATTATATTTAGTCTGTCATCAAAGAGAGAATCAAATCATTGACTTGTGGCAACCATAGTTTTAGACATCCATATAAATTTTAGTGTATATCTTCAAGATTAATACAAAATTATAAAAAAATATCTGTATTTGCTCTTCTATTTGATAGTCGAAGTATGTCTTCAAAAATATAATTTCTTTTTGATGTGGTTTGCTTTCTTCTTTGACACGATTTCCATTTCTTTGTACTAATAAAAGTTTTCAGAGACCAATTGTATATAGTATGGAGGATGATATACTTATGGACAATTGTCGGTGTAGTGAGCTTTATAAGTAATTGTTTAGTTCGTTGTTATTTTAGTGTTATGCCATGTAATTTAGATGTGATGATATTTAGATGTCATCTTTTAATTAATAATTCTATAATTTCATAAAAGATTATTTATAGATATTATTAAACCAAACAATTACTTTCTCTAAATAACATAACATAACATCAAGATAACATTGAACCAAACGCCCCCTTAGGAGCTAAACTAATACTCTATAAAGCATTAGAAGATTCTTTGTCCAAAGGAGAAGTCTAATGGTGAAGATCTGGATAGAGGTAATCTAATTTTCAAAGATTCTTTTATCATCAATTCATCATCAATGAAAAAGTGGTGCGAGGATATTTTGATCATTGACAAGTGTATCGACATGATTCTCGCATCTGAGCATGGATCAATTATTTATATATAGTTATTTTTGTTATTTAAGTTGCCTATGTCATCTGACTTGTTATTATATCAGCGAGAATGCTCACTTGTTCTATAATTTCTTTTGTTCAAATTGAGTCACACAGGGTCAGCTGGACTCAATTGGGTTCAATCGAGTTCAATTGGGTTAATAATGGTTTGGTTTGGGTTCACTTTTGGTGATTTGGGCTACGTGATAAAAATGCTAGAATCAAGAGGACTTATTTACAATTTCGCATTAAACTAAAAGGGGCAGGGGCTCGGGCTCGGGCTCGGACTTGGACTCGGGCTCGCTGTTCACCTGGTTCGCCGTCCTGGAGGCGGTGGGAAGAGCGCCTTCTTCTTCGTTTGAGTTGATCGAAGGCAGGGGGGACTACGGATCGGGGATGGAGCGGCAGAGTGCTGCGACCGGAATTTCATACCAGGATTGAGGTTTCATAGGGGTTTGGCTTCAGCCTTCTAATGTTTTCCTTTCATCGTTTTCTGTTGAAGTTCATCGGTGGAAATATGTTTAAAATCTTCACTTCCGAGTTTGCTTTTGTCTTGCCTATGCTTCTTCTTGCTTACTGAACTCTAACTTTGGGAATGAAATCTTCTCTTTTATTTTCGAAATTCCTTCTGAGTTTACTACTTAATCTTTACTGAAATCTTCCCACTTGAATGCTATGATTTCGGTTGATCTTCTCTTTATATTGTTAAAATGAATCATGGAATAGTGCTCTATCTTACTGTTTCTGAGATATGATTGGCCCTGAAAATTCCCTCTTTCCGAGAGAAAATTTTGTTGAAGGCATTTTATTTGAGGATCTGAAATACTGTCCATGTTTAAGTGGTTTCAAGTCCTGTAAGCATGAAAGTTACTTAATCTTACTAACTTGATAGTCATTAATATTTTTAGAAGTGTCCATGAAATTTTGCATGAATCTACAAACTCACATAATTTAGCATAACTTGAATGTAAGCAGTACACATTTTTTTTTTCTAAGACTTTCCAAAGTACTTCCCTGAGACTTTGTCATAAGCTTTTTCAAATCAAGAAAATTAAACGTAGGTTTTACTTTCTCTCTTTAAATTTTTTTCATTAAATTTTTTAATAAATGAATAGCTTCCATAGTAAATCTACCTGACATAAAACCAAACTGATTTTCTGATAGCTTAGTATTACGATGTAATTTATGTTCGACCACCCTTTCCTAGAGTTTTAAAATATGTCTCATTAATTTACTTTCTCTATAATTGGCACAATTTTGTACATTACATTTATTCTTGTAAATAGGCACTAATATACTCTTTCTCTATTTATTTGACATATTTTTAGTCTTCAAAATCATATTAAATAATCTAGTGAGCTAAAAAATTTCATCATCTCCCAAGTACTTTCAAAAATCTATTGGGATGTCATCCGGTCTTATTATTTTTTTATACTCATCTATCTATTTTTAATATTTTCTTTTATGAAAAGTACCTTTTGATCTTTATTTTTAATGTATTTTACTTGAGTTAAGTTTTTAATTCTTTTATCCTTTGCTTTGGCCATCTTATATATCTGTCTTTCTCCTTCTTTAGTATCTAACTTATATAAATTTCAAGAGCTATATTTTTTGCATTGTTGATTACTTTCTTAGACTTTTGTCGGGTCACTTTATAGTTCTCATACTTATCTTTATTCTTGTTTTTAAATTAATCTTTATAATAAATTTTCTTCTCGTTAACTTTTTCTTGTACATTATTTTTCACTACTAAGCATTAGAATCATTTCTTTGGATTCTCCCAACACATTTTTCGCTACCTTACAAATGCAGTTAGTAAACATCAGCCACATAAGATCAATTTTTTCATTAATGTTCCACTGCCTAAGTTTTAGATATTTCTTTTTAAAAATATATCTATTATCATTCTTTAGATTCCGTCGTCGAGTCTGAGAATAATGTTTCGACTTATTATTCCTTCTTCAATACTTTATCTCTGAATCTAAAACTATTAATAAATATTGAGTAGTCAAACGTTCACTTGGAATAACTTTATAATCTTTACAATTCAAGCGATCTCGTTTTCTTATTAGAAAATAATCAATCTGAGCTCTTGAAGATTTATTCATGTAAGTGATAACATGCTTATATCTTTTTTTGAATGAAATATTAGTAATTATAAGATCATACGCTAAGGAAAATTTTAAAATAATTTACTATCTTTATTTGTTTCTCTAAAATCACATCTACCATGAATGCTATTGAATTTCTCAGCAACACTTCTAACATATCCTTATAGATCTCCTCTGATAAATAATCTTTTCTCCTATATTTTTTGTATTAACTCTTTAAAATTATTCTAAAATTTTTTATTTACACTCGCATCTAAATGTACTTGAGGGGCATACACACTTATAATGTTAATGATCATTCCATTGATTATATTTTAAAGCCATAATTCTATCATCATTTCTTTTGACTTCCACTATGTAATCCTTCAATCTCTCATCAAGAATTATAATCAGTTCATTTTTATTTTTATTTTTACCAGAGTACCAAAGTTTAAAATCTAAGCCATCAAATCCTTGGCTTTCTCTCTAACTCATTTTATTTCTTCAAGGCACAAAGCATTAATCTTTCTATGAAACATAATATCTACTAATTCTATTAGCTTGTTTGTCAAGGGTGTCTATATTCCAAGTTCCTAATCTAATTCTAGTAGCTTGTATTTTAGTATGTAGGACTAGCTTTTTTATCCTTATCTGTCTATAATGTGGGAACCTTTTTCTTACTTATCACTACACCCGGATGCCAATGCAAGGGTCATTGCTCATTTCTCTCTGTATTCAGGCAATACAGTGCGTTGCTTTCAGGGAATGTCCTAGCTTTATCATAATTTTTAAAATGATTCATGTCATAATTGATTCGACAAATTTTACGCTAGCTGTGGACTGCCTAACACAATGCTCCGCATTTCTCATCCGGAACTTGGGACCCGGCAATGGTGCTTTTTCGTATAGGCTTATACAAAGCAAAAAGGAAAATCTATGTGAAATAGAAATTAGAGTTAATGTTTTTGTGCTGTTTTATGCTATTACGAGTTTAGCACTCGAAGCAGGCTTGGGTGTGGATGCATTGGCGCTTGAACAGATGATGCGGTGCAATGCCCGAACGCAGTAACTTTTCCTTCATTTACAAGATACTTACGAATAAGAGAATGCTCGATGCATGAAGAAATGTACTCCTTTGCAGAACATGGAATGTTTAATTGGTTAGTGTGTCCTGCGTGTAAATCTGCTCAGCTGTCTTCTTTTCCTTTTCACATTTCTCATTAAGGCAAGTTGCAAATTCTATAGTTCTTTTAACTGAGAAGTTCAGAAACAAGAATCAAGCGTAAGCCTTGGTTTTATGTATGCTTTGTGATCTTGGAAATTACCATTTTACCTCTGTTTTTCACAACAATTACTATTGCATCTTGTGTGATAAGAATTCAAATACAAGAATGTGGACTATACGTGATGAATACAAAAATACTACAACGCAATTGCCCGTTTGTGGATGGAGGATATCTTTACAAAGCAGGACAGGCATTCATTCTTCTCTTAGTCCTGCAATCCTCTCCATTGACTCACTCACCGGGCAATCTACTACTCTAACAGCTAAGTTATTCAAAGTCGCAGGTCTCACGCGAAGAAGATTGAGGTGTCAAATGGGATATCATGATCTATTTCTCCGTGGCTGCTCATTTCGCATGGAGACCATGGAAAGCAATTCGGTCCAGAGTTCGTCGGCAACATCAATGCTGAAGAAAGGCTGTCCACATAGTCGCATTCAGGATTCAGGGAAGAGAACAGGTCTGCATCATTCTTCATTCCTTGTGTTGGTGTTGAGGTGAAGGAGAATGAAGAGGTTGGGTCTGGATTCTCCGAAGAGTCTGAGCTTTCAGTCTTTACTTTCAGGCAGTTTTTGAGATCAAACTGAAGCTGCCAACTCTTCTGCTGATCGAGCAAGCCCAGAGATGGATATTGATGGCGAGATCTCTGAGCATTCTGCTGTGAAACAGGGGAGCATGTGTGAGTCCCCCTGTAGATGATGTCAAAGACTGAGTGGTTCTCGTCTGACCTCTGTATTTGCTTCATTGCTGGGCATCCCTGGGTCTTTCGGTGAGTACAACGGTAGTAGGCTCTGTAAGAAGAGATATCTAAGCTGTTAGAGAATGCTTTAAGTTTATCATCTATCATTTCATCATAAAGCTTTAAACAGTTCAAGAAGCTGATGTTCACCAAGGCTGGGAGCAGTGGCTGATCCTTTGATACTAACCTGGGAAATCTTGCACCAAGAATATCTTTCTGGCCGTATTTCCTCCAGCTATGGCCATCATCCGGCAGCCCTTCACCTCCTCCGGTGATCGAGCTCGCCCGGCTGGTCCACTTGGGCAGCATCTTCCTGCAGATTGGGTTTTCGAACAACTTGTTATTTTGTATAATCGACCACCCGTAATTCCTTCAATTCTAATGAAGTGAGTTTGTTTTCTTATACCTCTTCTTTGGCATCTGCAGCTCGTTATCATTCAACAGGAGATCTAATTCATCTGTTTCAAGTGCTCTGTTTTTGGAAAACAGAGACTCTGCTCCTCCGGCTGCACTAGATTTGGCCTGGCGGATAGCCTTCTCTACAGAACAAACGATCTCCTGCGCAATCGATCTGCATAATTCTATCTGACAAGGGTCGAGGTGGTCGCCCAGCTTCCTTGCTAACTCGTGCAGTTGAGTGAGCTCGGCGATCACAGTCGCGGCGCTGCCTTCCATTGATGTAAATTTTGCCAGACCGGAGATGAATCAGCAGAGCAAGTGATGGGGAGGAGGAAGAGGAGATGAGGGAAGTGAGGAAGCAGGGGAGAGCAGAAGATGCCGTTTTTATAAGCAGGGGAGGCGGCCATGGTCCCACGGAGCAGCGCGTTGGCATTGAAGGCTGCAAAAAAGCAAGAGATCTGATTGGAGGATCTTCCTCTTCTATGGTTCAAGTGCTGAGGGGAGCAAGATAACTGGAAAAAAGCTTCTGCTGACTTGTTCCAAATATGTTTTTAAGAAGGACAAATTTCACCCAGGTCCCTGAGTTTAAGGGTTATTATCACACAGGTTCATATTTTTTAAATTATGTCATCGGGTCTTTAGGTTTTTAAAAATTATCATCCGGGTCTTTTTAAATTTTTTTATTATTAAAAAATTTAAAAAATACCATTATACCCTTACCCTCTCTCTCTCCACCAGATTCGGCAGCCGTGCCTTCACCGCGCCTCCCAGCGCCGCCTCCGGCGGCCTCGCGCGGCCGCACACACCGGCCGCTGCGCAGCTAGGAAGCCTCAGGCGGCCGGCGAGGCAGCCGGGCTACTGGAGGCAGCTGCGCCCCGCATGGCCATAGGCGGCCGGTGTCGTGAGGCTGCGCGGGGCGGCGCGGCTGCCAGATCTGGTGGAGAGAGGGAGAGTAAGGGTATAATGTTAATTTTTATATTTTTTAATAATAAAAAAATTAAAAAAAGATCCAGATGATAATTTTTGAAAACCTAGGGACCCCGATATAATTTTAAAAATATGGACCGTGTAATAATAACATTTAAACTCAGGGACCTGGGTGAAATTTGCCCTTTTAAGAATTATGTGATGACAAATTTGTGTGGTTGCCCAACGAAAATCCATGTTTTTTAATTCATTTGTAACCGACTCGATGTATGCAACTCGTATAAATGTACGTACAAGTATGACTTGAGATATCTATTAATCGATGAATGCGCACAAGGATCAGAGTCGAGAAAAATATAATTTTGCATCTTGAAAACTATCACTCGAGTACTTTGCACGTGGTATGCAAAGTTCCAATCGACGAGAGACTCTACATATCAGATTTATTACTCTTTCTATTTCTCTCTCCAACAGATTATTTAACCCATTAAGTGCATATAATCGAGAGCCGATGTAATCATTTGGTATCGTAGTAGAAGTTAACATAGTAGAAAGAAAATACCTGATGGGAACACAACTTGCATGATTACTTGACTCTAATTTTGGAGAACTCGAGTTGAGTTTAATACGTAAGTGAATATTTTTAACCCAAAGGCCTAATACAATGAGTAATGGTCGATATTTTTATATCAAAATCTAACTTGATCATTTAGCATAGGATAATTCTCGTGTGTATCTCAATATTAAATTAATGAATTTTGATGATACAGAGTAATAACGATGTTTTCTATTATTTGGACTCCTCGAACTGCAGCAGCACTACACCGTGTCACCCAACCTGATCTTTAGAACTCTATTTTCAAAACTTAGGATACTTATGGTTTTGCTCGCTATTAGTTTTATTTTTTTTCCACCAAATTAAGATGCTTTAATTTGTGTAGTTGTACTGCTCTCTTCAGCTACAACTCGAAAGATTGGTGTACAGTTAAAATCTTCTCAACGTATTTTCAATTCTGCTCATGCACGTACTATGTAGTTAGACACGTATCACGAATGTCTCGAAAATTGTATTGAAATCTATTAAAGAGGCGTTTGGTTTAATGTTATCTAAAGAAGATAATTGTTTGGTTTAATGACATTTATAAATAATTTTTTATTAGATTATAAAATTATTAATCAAAAGATGACATCTAGATGTCATGATATCTACATTACATAACATAACACCAAGATAACAACGAACCTAGGGGTGGCAAAATGGGTCGGAGGGTCGGGTTCGGGTCGAACCCGAATCCGACCCGACCCGAATAGCCTCAACCCGAACCCGATCCATTTATTAAATGGGTCAAAATCCATGACCCGAACCCGACCCGATTAATAAATGGGTCGGGTTGGCGGGTCGACCCGACCCGTTTATAGAGTATTTTTTGATAAATGCCTAACCCGAACCCTACCCGACCTGATTATGCTTAACCCGAACCCGACCCGTTTAATAAATAGGTCAAAATTCATGACCCATACCCGAAATTTGCGGGTCGGGTTCGGGTCGGGTTCACGGGTCGGGTCATATATTGCCACCCCTAAACGAACCAAACGCCACTTAAGTTCTTATCGATTTGGCCTGTAACGTGACCAGGGATTGAAGATGACGATTTCAAATTGTGATCCGACTTAAATTCTACTCGATTCTATGTATCCTTAGCTTGTAACATGAAAAGGGATGAAAACTTTCAAAGGAAGAAAATTCTTGGAAGTTGGAAACATGGAAGCCAGAATCTTCAACACAACCTACGCGTAGAATGTTGACAGTTCAAAGCCACACCCGGAGAAACAGAGAGAGAGAGAGAGAGAGAGAGAGAGAGAGAGAGAGAGAGAGAGAGAGAGAGATGTGACCTCAGCCGCGGGCAAAGTGACTTCGACGAGAACGATAATGGCGCGCTTGGGACCCACGCGAGTGTGGAAGCACGGAGCCAAAAGTACGTGGAAATACGAGGGATGGCCGTAGGGGCCGGGCAAATAAGCTAAGCTTATAAGCATGAGTTCGAACGAGTCAAATTTAATTTAAAATAAAGTTTTTTTTTTATTTTAAAAATTATTGTTTAGGTAATTAAATATATATTATTTTAAAAAAAAATTATATTTAAATGTTAATTTTTTGGAATAATTAACTACATGCCACACAATTTAGTTTTATTTATGTTTTACCCATCCATTCTTAATTAATTACGCTATGGCCTTGTTTGGTTGGAGGATGAATTTGGGTAAGGAAAGAGAAAATAATTTATTTTATAGAGTTGATGGGAAAGAAAATTATTTTAATATTGGGAGGTGTGTAAGATGTGAAATAAAGTTGATTTTAAGGTTGGAATTTGTGTTGGATGTGAAATAAAGTTGATTTTTAAGGTTGGAATTTGTGTTGGATGTGAAATAAAATTATTAAAATTTATAATAAATTTAAAATATTATTAAGATATTTTTTTGCCTTTTTTTGGACTCATGCCAAACAAGGCCTATGCACACTCAAAACATTATAAAATCTTACATACACACATTTTAACTTATTTCTATTATAATGAGTAATCATAATTTTTCAATAACCTAATTATAGTTAGATTACAAAAAATCTGAGTCGTTCATCATATTATTTTAAGGATATTTAAATATATTTTGAGCGAAAATCTTAAAATCTTAATGTTTAGGTGGCGGCAAAGGAAGGAGACATCCGCGACTTGAATTGATTTTAGGACAAATCAACGCTTTAATATGGTATTGAGGAAGAGAAAAATATAATTTTAATGATTTACTAACAGAATATTTTTTTTTCAAATAGATTTTGATTAAGTTTTAACTCAAATATGTGTATGTAAGATTTTGTAATATTTTGAGTGTGCATAGCATAATTAATTAAGAATGAATGGGTAAGGCATAAATAAAACTAAATTGTGAGGAATGTAGGTAATTATCCCTAATTTTTTTCATAACTATATTTTGCATGTTAATTTTTAAAAAAATTATTTACACTTGTATTTTCGCATAATTTTTAATATTATAATAGTAATACTCTATCAATATTTTTTTTTAAATAATGATTAACCCAACCAAAATACCCATGGTGGCGTAGCGATGATAACTGATGACACCCGACTGTTGGCAGCGAGTTACATAGCCATCGACAATAGCCAGATTACGACAACATTGTGCTCGTGGAACTGAGCTGGGCCGACAACGATCTATAAATGAAATATTTTATACATATCTAATTTATTCTTAATGAATATTAAACTAGATGGGTTCTATGTAATATTTAAGATTACGATATTGAACCAGCATAAATAAATTTTAAATGATGGTTAATTTAAAAATATAATTTTATACTCAATGTTTCTTATTTTTAATTTTGAATTAAATTTGATTTATGTCAGATATTATTTATTTGAGTTAAATTTAAACTTATTATAAACTATATTTTTAATTAAAATACTCAATATACATATTATGTAAATTGAGATATAATTTTATTTTTATATATTATGTTGTATTTATATTGTAATCGTTTGTATCAATTATCATGACATATTTACATAAATAAAATATCTAAAATAAATTTATTTTTTAAAAAATTTCTTATGTATATTGAGTTGATCATAAATTAAATTAATTTAATTTCAAATAAGTTAATTTTGAGTCAAAAAATTAAATCAATTTTAGATCTAATTTTATCTAGTTGTTGTGTTTTGTTGTATATATATTATTTTTTAAATATAATTTTTATAAGATTTTTTACGCATATCTTTAAATTAAATAATTTTTTTTTTTAATAATTATTTTTAAATTATTTCATTACAGTTTCCTTCATAATTTTTATTAAAATCATATATATATAGTAAATCAATTTTCTTTGTTTTTATTTTTAAATATTAGATCAAGAAGTAGTTATAGTTTAAGTTGATTAAATGAATAGATATATTTAACTAAAAGATCAAAAATTAAATATTTTAGTTCTACATATCAAAAATTTATAAATAGTAAGGAAAGATTAACATGTAAATAAATTTGAACATTAAAAAAATTATCACTAGTACAAAATAGGTTTAAGTCGTTGTAAAAGGCGAACGCGTAATTATTGTATATGCAAATATTATGAAAAACTAACTTTTTACAATAGTTAAAAATCGCTAGAAAAAATTAACTTTACATAGTAGTCGACCTAAATCAACCGGTGTAAAATGTAAAGACATCTCTCGATTTTACGAAATGAAACAAAATAGTTATGAGTCAAGTCAAATTATTTTTTATTTTTTAATTATATGAAATATGTGGTAAAGACAAATAGAATTGTCAAGAATTTCTAGGATAAATTGCATTTAGGCCTTTAAGATTAGAAGGTAGTTGTAAATTGATTTTAAATTTTTAAAATCTTCGATTTAAGTCCTTCGAGTTATAAAAGTGTTGTCGTTTAATTTGGTCCCAATTAAGGTATAATTGTAAAATTATTCCTAAAATTAATTTTTTAGCTTTTCAAAATGTAATTTTAAAATATTAATATTAATTCATTTTAATTTTAATTTTTTAAATTTTGTTACAGTTTTAAAGAATAATGAGAATAGAGAGATATAATGATTCTTTAAATATGTAAATTATTCAAATTAGTTTAAAAAAAATTTAAATTTCATAACAAAAGAGGCAAGAATTTAAAAAAGAAGCCTAAAATATATGTAGCGTTTTTACAATCTTATATATCAAAATCGAGATTTTTTGACAGTTATGACTAATCTGAGATGCCCTCCCCACCCTAGGGGGCCGGATGCAATTAACCCATTTTTTTATGAAGGTGATGAACCTTCTCAGCTTTAAAGAATAAATTTTCATGCCACCAACTTGCTAACCAATTAAGACATTGGATAATTTAATCATGTTGAACTTAGATTCCAAATAATAATATTTTATTTTAATTTTGTATGATATCAAATGACATCAAGATCTACATATTAAATTAAATATAAGTTTTTAAATATTAAATTCTTGAATATTGATCCACAAAATTTGAATTATTTCATATAGATCTATTCATTTTTAAGTTTTATTATTGTTTGGTCTTCAATCTATGGCATCTAGAAAGTTGATCTAATTTGATGTAAAATATTTAATTAGTAACTTAATTAATAATTAGAAATGATATATATATATATATATATATATATATATATATATATATATTCATGAGAAATTACTTAAATATTTTTGACTTTTGAAGGAGCATAATGATGAAGGGATAAACATTAATAAAATTTGAAACTCAAACTTCTACATAAAATAAAATTAAAATTTTATGAATCAGCTATCAAGCAGTGTGGTATCTAAGCTAGACTTTTAAACAATTTATTCTGTTTGGCGCGAGGACCAAAATCAGGACTAAAACAGTACTAATTTTAAAAAGAACAATAATAATAATAAATAAATTTTTTTAATTATTCTATACAAATTTTAATATAAAAAATAATATTTTACTTCACATACTTAATAATTTTTAATAAAAATACAAATTTTATTTTACATTTTAGATCAAAATACTCGATTCGAATATTTTAGTCTAGAATGTGAAATAAAATTGATATTTTTATTTAAAATTGTTGAGTATGTAAAGTAAAATAATATTTTTTTATATTAAAATTTGTGTAGGATGGTATAAATAATTTATTTATTATTATTATTATTTTTTTTAAACTAGTACCAATTTGGTCCTATTTTAGTCCTGTTTTGGTCCTTACATCAAACAGGGCTAAGAGTTTAATTATTAAATTGAACTGTGAATAAATACAAAAAGGTTAATTAATGATAAGTTTCTATAATTAATTTATAATTATATTTTGATACATAACTTTAAAAAAATTATTAAAAGATTCTTACAGTTTACTTAATACTATAAACAAGGTCTCTTACATAATATTTTAATTTTATCATTAACACCTCTTCAAATTTTTAAATTTATACTATTAATATTCTTTCGTTGTTCTCACTCGCCATCACCTAGTTGTTGCTGCCTCATTATCAGAGATTTTTATTGTTATAAAATTTTTAAACTAGAGATCGTTTAGTAAGTTTTAAAAATCGTGAGCCAAAATATAATTATAAATTTATTATAAGGACCTATCAGTAATTAACCTAATATAAAATATAGTTTTGTGTTATTGATATTACACAAAAGTTGCAATAAAATTTGTTCTTCATTTTAAAATTTGTAATGATGTAACTTGTTAGGTTAAATTATTCTTAATTTGCTAAATAAATATTTACTCATTTACCCTCATTTCATTTTTTTCATAAGAGGATCGTGTTACTATGACTGTGGCAAAGCGTGCTACTTTGTGTGCTCGATAGAATTTATAGGTGTAGGCTTTTAATTCTAAAGAGATTGTCTCTAACTGGTTAGTCGAATGACTTTTCGAGCAAGCCTTTCGGTGCTCTAAAAAATTTTCTCAATTATGTGCTTATATATTAATGCGTGTGAACTTTTAGCCATATGACGAGGACGGAATCCTAAAATCATTTGCATCTTAAAGATTCTCAGTAGAATCATCTGCTCCGACATCTTCGTTAAGTAATTTCTGAGTAATTCATCCTTTTACGAGTTATGGTCTTTTTTTCACATAATCATAAGGTTCCATCCATCTCTTCTCGAGTTTCCCGAGTTGTCATTTAGCCTTTATGAGAATCTTTGATTTTTCAGAGTGTTTTACTCTCTTGACGCCTAATCTCGATACCTCGTGTGATTCATCAAAATGTTCTTCTCGGGCTCTTATATTTCCTATAAGTTTTGAGGCATTTTTCTAAGTTATTGACGTTATTTTCTGACACTTTTCTAATTGTCTTCGGCTTTGGGACTAATTTTTTTATTTTTTATAATCATTAGCAAATTATTTCATTAATTTACTATTTTTTTGAAAAAAGAATATAAATGGTTTTTTATTTGGATAGGACCAAAACTGCAGCGTTTTTATAATTATAGAGACTAAAATTTTAAATTTTTTAAAAATCAAAATATAATTATAGAGACTAAAATTTTAAATTTTTTAAAAATCAAAACTAATTTGTAATGTTCTCCCAACTTAAGGAGCCTGGATGTAATTTACACAAAAAATATTAAATTGTTTGGGCCCCATAATGTCTATCAAATATTAATGATCATGCTTAAAAGGAACGTTCAAAGCTCATCTCATGTTTCAAAGGTAGGCGGTAACTCACGGGAGGTAAGCTCACTGCCAGAATTTTATTTTATTTTTTTTAATTTTTTAATACTAACACGGCTTGATTTCTTTCTCTGTGAAACATGCGAGGAATATAACGCATTACGCGGTTTGAAGGAAAAGAGAATTTCAATGTGAGACCTTGATTGATTTGGGGTTATGAAATATGACCATTTTTTAGGTTTATTTATTTACATTTATTTAATACGAGTAGTACGAGTTATTAAACTCGAGTTTGAATTTTCTTTTTTAGACACAAAGCGATGTCGCTTTCAAACAAAAAAAAAACACAAAGCGTGTGAAAATATTTGAGTTCATAAATCTTTTCATTAATGACAAGTCCATATCACCAGAGAGAAGCTAAGGCAAAAATTAAATAGACGAATCAGAAATATAAACACGGCAATTTTTGAATAGAGCCTGAGAATTGGGAGAAAAACATATGGTGCTTTACTGCCTGCTTTAATGCACTAATAATCGGAGAAAGCACAAAGCTTGAATCAAAGCTTCCAAAGTATTATGTGAATAAGTCCAGAAAAAGCGAGTAGGAAGCAGATCTCTTTATCCTGTATCATGCATAAATATTTTTATAAGAGATATCATAAGTTTTTCTTTTCGAGTGATATATATATATAGCTAAACTTAATTTTTGAGAAATCTTATCGAAAAAAATATAAGGTGAAAAAATAAGTATTGAACTAATTTTTTATTTATTTATTTTATTGAACTAAATATTGGAAGACTATTATAAAGGGGTTCATCTCATTTTCTTTGCAGCTTTGTCAAGTTAAAGGATTATATCGTATACGATGGAAACATTAGCCGCTCAATTTTCAAATTTCTTTAGTAAATATTAAGGGATGTAACCAATATAGTAGTCTATTATTATGTTTAAAGTTGTCTTAAAATATTAAAATTAACCGTCATATAAAATTTATCTATATCTATTAGGGCAGCTACCATCGTGATCCACCTTAAAAGACCTCCGTCCGACTTTTTAAAATGAGTTGATCGTTTCAACCACTTTAAAATGCGTCTTAAAAGATGTATTAAGAGGTGAAAAAATAAAAAAAAAAGTGTATCTCCCCAATCAAGTGAAGAAAATTTGTAACTATTTGTCTTGAAATTTGTTCTCAAACTATGTGCACTTAAAATTTAGTTTGATTTGAATCGATTAACATATTTTTTAATTCGATTTTCAAATTTAATGAAGCTTAATCATCAACATTATTCTTTACTTGAGTATTCAATTTAAATGCTAGACTCGTTCTATTATAAAATTAAGATATTTATATGAAGGTCACCTTAATTATAACAAATAATGTGTTTCACTGTTATATATATATCACACTAAAATCTTATAAAATTATATATTTTTTATGATTTTTTAAAAAAAATTATAAATTAAATTAATAATATATTTTCATGAATTTTATCCTATTGTGTGTTGTAATAAATCTATAATAGAAATTTTTATTTCACTATGTTGAGTTTAAAGTGAATTATATATATATATATAGTTAAACAACTAAAATTAAAATTTTAGAGATAAAATCTATAATTTAAGATTTAGAATTTAAAATTTAGAATTTATTTTTTAGTATTAAAGTAATTTAAGAAATATAATTTAAAGCTTTAAATTAAAAGTTATGATTTTATGATCCAAAATTAAGAGTATAACAAAATTTATGATCTGGAGATCATATAAAACTTATAATTTTGTAATATCTTATTATGATATATATAATATTTTATTTTTAATGATAAAATCTATAATTTCTCATAATTAAGTTATTTTCCACGTAAATGTTTCCATAAAATTTAATTAAATGTATTCTTTTGATTTTGTCCCAAGGGAATATATATATATATATATATATATCACACTAAAATCTTATAAAATTATATATTTTATATGATTTTTTAAAAAAAATTATAAATTAAATTAATAATATATTTTCATGAATTTTATTGTTGTAATAAATCTATAATAGAAATTTTTATTTCACTATGTTGAGTTTAAAGTGAATTATATATATATATATAGTTAAACAACTAAAATTAAAATTTTAGAGATAAAATCTATAATTTAAGATTTAGAATTTAAAATTTAGAATTTATTTTTTAGTATTAAAGTAATTTAAGAAATATAATTTAAAGCTTTAAATTAAAAGTTATGATTTTATGATCCAAAATTAAGAGTATAACAAAATTTATGATCTGGAGATCATATAAAACTTATAATTTTGTAATATCTTATTATGATATATATAATATTTTATTTTTAATGATAAAATCTATAATTTCTCATAATTAAGTTATTTTTCACGTAAATGTTTCCATAAAATTTAATTAAATGTATTCTTTTGATTTTGTCCCAAGGGAATATATATATATATATATATATATATATATATATATATATATATATATATATATATATATATATGAATTGTTAATTTTATACCGAGTTGACACTGATCACCAATTTCGAGTCAATTCTAACTTGAGCATGGGTTGATCAATACCGATTCGGTTTAGAAATATGACGATCAAAACTCGAAAATAAAATTGATTTGAATGATACTTTCGAGGCTAGAAGTTGAGCTCAGCCGTCTTGAAATAACTTGCATCGCCGCTACGAGTAGCATATGCCCCTTTTACCTGTGCACATTTCTCTTTTCACGACTTCAAATTCCGACAAGACGATAAATAATCTATAAACATAATTTTATTTCCCCCACAAACTGAACAATGAAATTACGAACATGGATTAAAAACAATGCCAGCAATATCCATAAGCAAATCTCAGTGAAGAGCAGATGGCAACAGATGATGAAGATATACACCAACACCAAGGTTCTTCAAGGCAGAACACATATTTACACAGAGCTTATGAAGCAGAGAAGCTAATATCTCCACTATCAACCAGCATTTTCATAATCAATTCATTCCATGTATCAATGGGACCAGGGAGGCACCAATGGAGGCAGTCATTCTGCACTTTTGCATGCTTATCCTTCTCAAAGGGATGAAAAGTTCTGAAAGGGCCAGGATGCCCATCAGGCCTCAGCAATGACAGATGAAAGGTGTTCAGCAAGCTCAGCCGAGCTCCCTTCTCCGCTGCCACGACTGCCGCCTTGTCGAACTCATCGACCTCTATCCTTATCATATCATGGTCCACTGATTTCCCCCCGTACTGACCTTCGTAATACGGAATCGTTCTGTTGCAGATCCCACCACTGAACCATTCCCCGTACTCGAAGTGATCCGGCGTCCAAGTTCTGAAAATGATCATGGGTTTGTGTGATGAGGAGATCATGAAGTCGTACGTCGTTGACAAAGCTTTGCGGTATGCGTATTCGAAACCGAGCTCTTTGAGGTTCTTGTTCTGGCAGTTGTGGCAGCCAACCGCTGTGTTGTTTTCCCACATGACCATTGTTTTCAAAAACCATTGCCCGCCAGAGAACAATATGTAATCGTATTTGTCGTATTGATCGGTCCATTTCGGATCCAGGGTGTCAAGGTGAAGCTGAATCTCAGATTTCGACCGGCCTTCGTCGTCCACATTGGCCTCGGACTTCACCAGGAACGGAGCCCAGATATTGGCGAGCGTTAAGTTGCTATTCGCGAAGTGCCACGTTCGGGATTTGTAAGGCTTGTCATGGTAGACTTCAACAGGTTCTTCAACCTAGCAAGCGTAGTAATTCAAATTTACTGAAGTATAATGCAGTGATGAGAATCTGATTAGTAATACAAGTTCTCAGTAAATTGATACAATGATATGCATATTAGTTCACAAATTCTACACAAACCCAAATTAAAATGTTTTTAACTTTGAAGTTTAAATAAGTTAATAGACAGTTGACTTATACCTTCAGCAAATTTCACCAATTTTCAGAAGAGACATTTACATAATATATAAATATATTGCAAAGTTTTCTGCATATCAACAATATATACTGCAAATAATCTATAATGAATAAGGAAAGTTATGTACAATTACATAACGATGTAACATTAAAGGCATTAACTAAAGGTGAACTTAAAAGTATCTCATGCTCATTAAGGAAAGTATGAATAGCAACGAGTTGAGCTCAAGTAAATTCTGGCCAGAACAAACTCAAATCAGACCATATTTGTATGACTCAAGATGACCGAATTTCGAGTCAATTTGAATTCAACAATCAACAACTTTAATGGAATTATTAAAGAGAGAACTCGTCACCGGGAGCAAAGGAAGAAGAGAGAACTTCAGTGCAAAGGAAGAAACGAGAAGACTTCGCAAAGGAAGAAGAAGACAGTACTTTGGCCAAAAAACGAAAAAGATTCTACTAGGGGCCACAAGCTCTTTTATGGAAAAATAAAAAATCCCCTAAAAAAACCACAAATCAATCAGTCTTCTTGCCAAAGAAAAAAAGGGAACCAAGAGTGTATGAAAGAAATGCAGGACACTTCAAAATATGGGGACCAAATGCCATCTTCCCAAAGAATAATGACTTCAAACATTCAGATGGTTGCAGAAAGCAATGGCCCAGCTACTCAATACCCAAGCATTAATTACTTTGTAGAAAGGTAACCTTCTATTCTTACAGAAATTAAATAGGAACATCAGTAGCATGTGATCAACATAACAAAATGCAGGTGAAATGTAAGAATTGATCATTTGTGACATATCAAATGCACCTTCGAGAGTAGGCAAAGAACTGACTGAATGTGGTTTCGGAAAATTGAGTCACCAATGAAAGCCCATGACTTGTCTTTCATGGAATTCATGAATTTAAATGGATCAAATGCTGGTAAATCACAATCGTATGGTTTCCATCTCCAGTAAAGGTACTCTGTCTCTGGTCGGCCATTTTTCATGCAATTTTGAGGAGCGTCTATGACATTGCATGTAACATTGTTGTACGCTGGTCCTGAAGGATTACATACCCACTCCCCCGAAAAAAGATTACATTTTCCTATATGGTCAAACAAACATGGTCGTTAATAGCTTATCATAGAATAGCACAAAATTCCAAATGTTAACTGCAACAAAATCGAGGTCAAAGCCAAAGTAGACCTCTTATAAATATCATTTTGCTGCTCATTCGGAAATTGCTTTGAAATTCCTGTCAAATATTGTTAGTTTGGATTCCAACTATACCAAGAACAACAATGACGAAGCCTTTCCATTTCATGGATTTTACATCATTCATCTCTATATAAAGCAACACCCCTATGCGCAGGGGTAAAAGTTATAAGTAATGACAGTTTCCAAAGTCACTTTCGATCTATCCTTGCATTTATGTATAGAAAATCTGCTACGAATCGACAATGGGCACCACCGAACCACCTTAAACTTTTTTGACTCATCTTATTCCTTATAGATGCCATTCAATTAAGTGGAAAAAATGAAAAATCTCAGACAATCAAATTTTACACTGCATCATTATGAACGTGAATTCTTCTCTCTTTCAACACGTAAAATAAAATTTCTTGATCAATTTTATTGAAACACACTATAGAATAATAAAGCGTAAGAAATCTCGTTGATTTCTTGGAATGAAGTTAGAACCTCTTAGAAACTAGCATTCACAAGAAAGGTAGAAAGGATGGAACTTCAGGCTTGATAAATTCACCTAAAACAAACGAGAAAGCAAAATGTTGGAATTGCACTAGTTTGTTGCCCATATGCAATGCCATGATTTTTCACATTAACGAGCTCAAGCAAAAAAAACTGCATCATTAAGAAATTATATCCAAAACTAAGCATAATTTAAATTTTTTATCACTTAAAATTTACTTAGGACTTACCAAGTAATTCTCTTAGAATACATTACCTCGGAGCAAATATTGACTTTTGGCATTAAAAGTCATTCCAGGAAGTTGAATATAAGAGGTGCCATCTGAAAAGAAAAAATAAAATAAAAGAATAAATTGAAGATGTATATGAATATGCATCCTATTAGAAATTCCGAAGTTTGTAAACTAGAAAGTTATGACATTGTCAAGATTGCAATGAGCTTTACGTTTGCATATTCTCGAATATAATTTCACTGTTAGATCACCAACTGTTTGATTCAACAATCAGAGACAATATTTCATCTAAACTACTTTTGTAATTCAGTTTCTACATATACACACCACTTCAATTACTCTAATTTCTTACAGAATCTCTATCAAAAAAAAATCCTTAGAGAATCTTAGAGAAGGTGATTAATCCAGTGAACAATAGACCATGAATTTTCCATTTTTCCTTTATGGAAGGAAGAAAATAGATCAGCACCTTTTCATTTCATTGCTCATAAATAATCAAAGAAGGCTGTTCTGGCAGATTAATTTCAACGATATTACTTTTGAGCAGGTTCTTTCACTAAGGTATGCAAAATGAATCAAATAACCTAAAGCAAGGCAGGCAGTATGAACATGCACATCCTGAAACCTTCATATCGGATCAAATATGCTCCACCAACAGAAATAAAAAGTTAAAAAAGTATTTTTAAATGATTCATACAACTCACTTCTAATTCAAGTTTAAATCTAAATTTCCAAACATCAAATAGCAATAAATTCTTTAGAAAGTGAATTAAATAGCTTTTGTTCATATGAAAGTAAAAGTACAGGGACCCAAGATCTAATATCAGAACAATCTTATGGAAGAAGGGTTAATTCTATATTAAACTAATAACATGCCAAACAGCCCAGAATTAAATAGCATTTGTTGGGATTAAGACTTGACAAGGTGGAGAATTTTGGCGACAATACCATTTCTTCGAGAAGTCATTTTTGAGATTGAACTTGGATAAGTTCTTACTGAAGGTTTCCAACAACAAGGGTTGAGAAAAATATGATCATTTGGTTGACTTGTTCGACATCAACTTGAAGCGAAAGATATGTTCTCAAAACCTACTATATATAGAAAGGTCTTAATGCTTGGTTCATGCCCTATGCAAGGGTTGTAGTTTGGGATGGCTCACATTGACTTCTCCTTTTCTTTTAAAATATAAACCAAAGATTTCGCTCTCTATCAACAATATCGATTCACAATTTCCTATTGGCTCAAAATTACGTATATCAGTAAGGACTTGTCCATATACTATTCCAGAGTCAAGAGAAGAGAATTTCAAATGTCCAGCTCCTGTGCATACTTTAAAATGGGATGGACTACTGGCTCCTTGACAGGTGGGGGTAGAATTTTTTGAAAGAAAGTCAAAAGCAACCAAAAATGAGCTGAAGAAGGCAATTGAAAGTCCAGAGCTACTGTGCTCACAATGATCCCGACATAAGAATGAAAAGAGTACCACCTAAGAGAAGGAAAACTAGCTGTGGCATTAAATATTCGCAAGGAAAGCATCAATAGTGGAAACCAAGTTTTCTTATTAACGAAAAAATCACCCCCAAATAATTCTCAATGTGAAAACACTCAAATCATATTTTATGGTTTAGGAGACAAAGGGCTGAACTTTGAATAAAGGGATAATGCGTCCTCACTAGTGACTAGTGAGCTAATCATGATAAGCAAGGTCAGAAAGTAAGCCAAATGAGCCAAAGAAAGGGGTTAAGAAAGAGTGTTGACGCTGATGTGCATCCCCAAGACATCTTATATGGTGGATCAATTTATTACTTAGTCAACAGGCTCTCATCCTAGATCAAGAAGGTCATCTACTGCAACTACACCTATAAAAGCATACAAAGGAATGCTGGCAATAGATAAAACCAGACTATATGATGCTTGGGATAGACTATGCATATCCACGGATGATCAAACATGTGCTCTGCAATCATTGTCGGAGTAACAAAAGGCACAACAAGCACATTCATCCCCAGCAGTTCATATACACATTGTTTGCACATCTAGATTCCTAAACCTTGCCTTTGTCTAGAAGAGTCTACTCTAGGATAGAAAGGAATGACAACCTCTCTTTGCTAATCACTGACGTCAGGTGGGCTTGCCAAAATATGTCATGTTTCTTTACTTGTGATGATCATAATTTATGCCTTATTGAATTGTTGAACACATTAATTTCATTGAAAGAAGCCAATATATAGTACTACGATTACCTCTCCAAAAATCAATTTTACATGCCTTATTGAATTCTCAAAATCCCTCTTTTATTGCTGAAAAAAATGTCAAAATAGGGAAGGTGACGAAATGAAAAATAATCACAATGCAATAAATAAGATCTAATAGTGAAGGAAGTGTTCTCGAAAGCTAGTATAAAAATGTGCAAGTCAGACTCAATGGTCGGGATCAAAATGGAGCCTTATCATAGAAAATGAATAAAGTAGTCAAAATTATATTTTTAAGATTTGACCTTGAAAATATCTCTTGTGATGTTCTCTTCGACTAAGTATTTTCTTTGTCTCCTTGCTCATATACAGAAAACAACAATTATGGGGAACGTGCAAAAAGCCATAAGCATTGGTCAATAAAGGGGTATTATAGGAACGTCATTTGAAAATCCGTTAATATCTGGAACCATATTTTCCCATTATACAATAAGACTTCTGCATTTGGTGCTATCGTTCTCGTAGATTTTTCATCTACTATTATATTCCTCTTGTAATCTTTCTTTGTGAAAATCAGTGAAGTTTTCTATGTTCTCTATGGATTTTCACGTAAGGGTTGTGCCACATAAACCTTGGTGTTTGTAGCCTCTCTTTTGGTTATTTGCTTATTCAATATGTTGCAGTTTAATCTTCATGTGATTTTCAACTCTGGTTAAAGAAACACTAAGGTTTTTTTCAATGAACAAACAAATTAGTATCAAAAGCTTGGATTTGGAGAATTGTAGTAACTCATTAAGTCTACGATGAAGTACAATGTAGAGAAACTAAACTATGTCACGAGATATGCTTTGTGGTAAGTGAAGATAAAAGTTATCATTTTCAGTTAGACTTGAATGATGCTTAGTATGACAGAGAGAAGAACCAAGCATTTATGTCAACAGAGGATGCAGAGAAAATGAATCAAAAGGTTGTATCACAAATCTAGCTAAAAATTTCCAATCATATTCTACAAGATTGCCTCAAGGAGACTAAAGCAATTGCATTGTGGCTTAAGCTGAAGTCACTGTGCAACAAGAAAAGCTTGGCGAATAAGCTTTTCCTAAAACGACTATACTCTTACTGGCAAAGGGAAACAGCATTAAGGAGGATCAGCACGGTGACTAATTGGAAAATGAAAGAGGAAAAGTACAAGAATGGGGACTTAGCTTTGCTTCTACAACGTTCACTTCTACAATCATATAAGAACTTTACGGGATTACATGTTGTATTAAAGAAAGTTCATTACGTTGGAAAATATATCTCAGCCATTTATGTTAAATAATTTGCTTGACTCAGATGCCAATTCTTCGACTAGCCAGACTCAAATCAAAGGCTTATTAAGTCAAAGGAAGAAAGAAGAAAGCAGGTTCCACAACCTGGGGAGCCTGGTTTCGACAAAAGGTCATGTCATAGCTCACTACCCCTTCTTAGAGAATCGAATAAAAGTGGCAGGAGGGGAGATATTGAAGACATCAAAGAGAAAAGAGAAACAAGAATTCATGAGGAGTATTCCAAATGTGACTGGAGTTGAGACTCACAATTCAATAAAAAAAAACAACAGAGCCCCGACTATTTCTCATAGAACTACTGAAAAAATAATCTAATATTTTACACTTGATTTAATTGAGACTCGCAATTCAATAACAAAGCCACAGAGCCCCAAGTATTTCTCAAAGAATTGCTGATAAAATATTCACATATTTTAAACTGCATTTAATTGAAGCTCACAGTTCAATAACAAAGCCACAGAACCCCAAGTATTCCTCAAAGAACTGCTGATAATATATTCACATATTTTAAACTTTATTTAATTGAAACTCACAGTTCAATAACAAAGCCACAGGCCCACAGAGCCCCAAGTATTCCTCAAAGAACTGCTGATAAAATATTCACATATTTTATACTTCATTCAATTGAAACTCCGTATGACTAACAGGGGAAAATAAGAACAGAACCCCCATTTAAGATCCAAGCGAAGAAGCTATATACCGGAAATAAGAAGTACCTTGCCGAGCCCTACGACCAGTAGAGACTCTGCCGGCGGAAGAGGGGCAGGAGGGGACGACGGCGCCGGAGGAGTTCGAGAAGAGAGCCAAATAGGAGAACACCAAGACGAGAGCGGCGACAAAGAGTGCAAGAAGTAATCGCCACTGCCCCTTCCTCGCCGGAGCAGGGCGCTGCTCCCCCTCCACCGCTGCCATTTCTCTCTACCTCCGGTGTCAGACAAGAACAATAAGCGAAATGGGTTTTGGGTTTTTGCCTTTAGATCCAGGGGAGGCAGGGATGAGATGGTTATATGAGAGAGAGAGAGAGAGAGAGAGAGAGCGTTCCGTCGTACTGGGAAAAAGGAAGAGTCCTTTCAAGAAAACGGAGACCTATCAGCCGTTGGTGCTTTGCCGCCGCACGGGACTCAACGGCAGTTATAAATCATTTATTATTAACGAAATTTATTAAGAAAAAGAAATTGCGTATAGGTGCCCATAAAAACGTTAATTATTCACATATATGCCCTAAACAAAATAAATTTACAACAAAATTAACGCTGCAAATAGAATAATTAGAGTGATATTTTTAATAGGATAAATTTTTTAATGGTCTGACATGATTAGTTTAAATTAACTAAGAAATGGGCATATTATTTTAAAATTTAATTAAACATGAAGTTAATTAAATCATCAATTAGTAAAGTTATCCATAACTTTTTGATAAAAATATCTAAAAATAAATTATGCAAAACTACTAATTAACAGCAGGTAAATGTATAAATAATGAAATCATGCACTGCAATATTAATATGATAACACTATTGTCTCATTTAAGGCTGCAAATTATTGGTCTGCTTTAATTATTGACAAAAGTTGTGCAAATTATCATTTATCAAATTGATAAGGACTGGTATCCTATGAAAATTATAATGTTCATAAAAAAAGAAATAGATATTTTTATGGAATTTATATTAAAAAAAAATTTCCACTTGCAGCAACAACACAGAATATTAATTTCGTGAACATCCACGTATTCTTCATGAAAATTCTTCAATTAAAAAATATAAATAATATTTTGAGAAAAGAATAATTAATGATCATTGTGTTGGCAGGTGTTGCCCGGCCTTTTTTTTGCTGAATGTTAACAAATGGGGCCCACTACGTCCCACGTGCATCATAGCACGTGTAACACGCGCGTGTGTACTGTGAGCGTGCCAGGGTTAGCAAATGGCTCTCTTTTAAAAATTATTGAGTTTAGACGACTATCACCAGAGTTTATTAGCGTCTAAATAGAGCCTGCTAGCTACGTAACGGAGCACACTGCAAGCGCACAGTATCTAATGACATAGAAATGCAATTTTACATTATTTTTTTTATTTAAATATTTTTAAATTCATTTCATAAATTATATGTACGAAGCCAAAATTTAATTGCGCAAAGCAAAAATAAGTAGAAATAAGAAGAAATATGACTATACATGTGACGCCCGTGGTCGAAAAAGGCGGGGAGTGATTATCGAGTAATATCCTAATAGAAAAGAATCACTGAAGCAAAGTGCAACTCCTAACAGACTTTTAGGCGAATAATGAGTGGTGAAAGATGTACAGAAATAAATCCTCTCACATTAAAAAAGGAGGAAGATCCTGAGCTGTATAAGTAGATAACATAATATCAAAATAATAGAAACACATTTTAGGGTGATAGAAAACTCTGTAGTTAAACATATTTGGGCTGGAGTAGCACTAGGATGAGTGACCTCCTGGGAAGTGCTTAAGACATGCAATTTTCGTAAAAGCTAAAGTAGACAATATCTCTACAATAGGATCACGAGATATTATAATATGATATCAGAGCCGACTTCTCACAGTACAATGTGATTCGAGGACGAAACAGGCGGAAGCTGTTCGGCCTATGATACCCATGGTCTAATAGGGCGGGAAGTAATTGCCGGGTGATGTCTTAATAAAAAAAAATCATTGAGTCAAAGTGTGGCTCCTGGCAGGCTTCTAGGCTGAATAATACTTAGGGCATTTAGTAATTTTAGTTTAATATTATTTTAATATTATATCATATTATTTACATATTCTAACATGTAGATATTATTTTTAGAGTACTAATTTTATAAATTTTTATAATACTATCTACATATATCATTAAAATCAATAATTATTATTAACCGAGTGGTCCTCGAAAGTTAAATATAGTAAAACATCATTAGTTCATAAATATGTAACATGAACTAACCATAGCATATGCAATATGCGTGTTTCACAGTTTGAGCAGAAAAATTTGTTAATTTATATTTGGTTAGACCGAGTTGGCCTCAACTCGACAACAATTTACTCGACATTTAACTAACTTTTCTCTTCATTACAGCTGTAATAAAATTACATATTGATCATTTAACTAAACTCACGCACTCATTGTAAGTATGCCAACACAAATTTTTTTATAGTCCATACAAACATAACATAATTTGTATATATTAAATTGATTTTCAGTTGAATTATATTTATTTTGTATTAAAAATAATTAATTTTGAATGGAAATTTTTTGAATAATTCATGAGAAAATCTCGAATTTAAATAATAAACAGTTAATTCTCCTTATTATCATTTGAACACGATACAAAAGATGGCATTTATATTTACTGAAAAACATATAAAAAAAAAGAATTAATTACAGTGAAATGATTTTTTATTTTAATTACATGTTTAAATATTATTACAAAAAATTATAATATTATAATTTTAAAATATTATTTACGCGATACCCGTGTAGTATCGGAGAAACATAAGTTAATGAAATTATGGGATAATAAAAATAGACTAATAGTATTATCATCTTTTCAATTATATTAAGTTAAATTAATGAAAATTTATAGATGATATATATTTAAATAATACCTAACTTTTTTGGATTATATCGAGTTGATAAAATTAGTCGAAGCCTTCCATTTCTTTGGAGGCCCAGTTGATCCGGCCCATTAAGCCCGTTAGGCCTACTTAAAAACATAGAAAGGTTAAGCGATTGGCCCCCTTCTAGATCATCATAGAGATAGAGATATCACTAAAGGTGCGTTTGATTCAATATTATCTTGATATTATGTTATATTATTTAGAGAATGTAATTGTTTAGTTTAATGATATCTACAAATAATCTTTTATTTGATTATAAAATTATTAATCAAAAGATGACATCTAGATTACATAACATAACACCAAGATAACACCGAATCAAACGCCACCTAAATGGCGATTGAGAAGTTCCTAACAACGGTCGCTCAGCCTGCTAACCAAACCTGTAGTTGTCCGGTTCAATCGGTTCCAGGTCTCGGACCTGGAACCGGTCCAGTCAACCGATTAGTCTAGCTTAGATCTGGTTCGAGTCCGGTCCGAATTCATATATTTGGGTCAGGTCTGGTCAATCGGGTATAATTAATTAAATATATATATATTGATATTTTTCATAAGAAAATATTTTATATTTTTAATATTTCTGAAAAAATTAACATAAAAAAGAAAAAAATTATAAAAAAATATTATTAATATTAATGAAAATTTTTACAAAAAAATAATTGTAGTTCGTATAAACATTTTGCATTACAAAAAAATTATTCGTCATAATTACAAAGAATTATTCTCAAGTACTGCTCTTCTTCTTCTGAACTATTATCTTTGAATTCGTCCACGAAATTATACTGTGAATCGTGAGACCCCTATCATTGAGTCCTTATTTGTTCCTTGTGATTAGCATGAGCTCCAAATCTTCATAACCTTTGATTTTATAACAGATTCTTGTAACCCATTGATTTTATAAGGTCGGCAAATGCTCAAACGAAAGCTATTCAACGGTACTTAGTGTCAACCCTTCTTTCTCTATTTACACCTCGACACAATGAGGAGAAAAACTTGACCAGTTCATCGTACTATGTGTAGCCAACTATTATTCGGCTTCTCCTCCAATTTCATCGTAATCGCACAAAACTCTAATGATTTTATAAACGATATTTCTATAGTTTCTTCAATTACTTCATCTCTAAAGCTTCTTTACTTAATCCCTCTAATAAAAAAGGACAGTGAAATGCTAAAATCTCTCTCCCCTGAGATTATGGTTTCTACTTTAGCCTCCAAGCCTCATTGGTTTAAGTTTTTTTTTGTTAAGAAAAAATATTTTATTTTTTAAATTTAATAAAATTCTTTAATATTTTAATATTAAAGAAGATATAAAATATATAATAAAATTAATTTTAATATTCATATTTATATTTAATGTAAAATAAATTTAATTTTTATTACTGAAATTTGTATTAAATTAAATAAAAATTTTAAAGTAAATGAGGCCTTAACTCTTGAAGCCAATTCCCTTGCAATGCAGGATCTCTACCCTCCAATCAATGATGATAAATTTTGCATCACTATACACAAATATCAAGGTGTAAATAAATAAATAATATATATATATACCTTCTTAAAAAGATGACTTGGGCCGCTCTCTTAATTCGAGATAAATTTTTTGCTCAACACAAATTTTAATTATAAAACTCAATTTTATTTCACATTCAATATAAATATAAATATTAGAATTAAAATTATTCCATACTTTACATTATTTTTAATATTAAAATAAATTTTTTTTATTAAATTTAAAAATATAATATTTTTTTTTGTAAAATAAAAGCTCGAACTAAACGAGACATAATGGTTAAAGTTAATCTGACTGAACAAACCAAAAATCTCTTTTGATAAATGTTTTTATAATAAAAAACAAACTAAATTAAGTCTTAAAATTCAGTTGAAATTGCAAATCGATTTTCATAAAAATAGATCCAAAAAATTACTGAGTCTAAAGCATAATAATAAATAAATTATTTTAATTATTCTACACAAATTTTAATATAAAAAATAATATTTTACTTCACATACTCAATAATTTTTAATAAAAATATAAATTTTATTTCACATCTTAGATCAAAATACTCGATTTGAATATTTTGATCTAGAATGTGAAATAAAGTTGATATTTTTATTTTAAACTGTTGAGTATGTAAAGTAAAATAATATTTTTTATATTTGAATTTGTGTAGAATGATTTAAAAAAATTATTTATTATTATTATTATTATTATTGTTTTTTAAATTAGAACTATTTTGATCCTGTTTTGGTCCTGTTTTGGTCCTGTTTTCAGTAGTTTTAGTAATTTCAGTTTAGTTTTAGTCAAAATTGTCAAAACTCAATCGAGACCATTAAAACTCAACCGAAATTACCAAAATTCAGCTTTCTAAAAAAAGTAATATTCAATAAATATTATTAATAAATTTAAATTTAAATTTATAAAATTTAAATAATTTATTAAAAATTAAAAATACCGATACCAAAACTATCGAAATTATTGAAATTGTCAAAACTTATACTTTTATCTTGCGATTGAAATCGAGTTTTGAAACCTTAATTGAAATCAATAAAAATGGAAATAATGTTGTGTGAAATTCATGTTAAATTGTGTGGCCAGGTTAATTTTGATGCCCTTAATTAAATTAGTAATATATATAATAACTTGTTCTCACATAATATATTAATGATAAAATTCCAAGGCCGGCCTTCATCTTTTTTTTTTCTCGAGATTTTAAGTCGATCTTTTAATAGATTTATCAAAATTTCTTGTTACCTAATTTGTTGTTATTTCTAATTTAATATTTATTTAATTCAAAATTATTCTATCAAAAAATAATAATTAAATTTTAATTGAGCTTCATATTTCTTTATTATAATAAAGAATGATATCTAGATATTATTACAAATAATAATATTATAATTTTTCATAATATTGTTTAAAAATATCATTAAATAAAATAATTAATATTATGCATATATAATTTTTAGGATAAATAACATCTAGGCACTTGAGTTTTATAATTAATATAGAATAAATTTGTAATTTTAAAAACCCATAAATTAGTTTTTTAATTTTGATATTTAGATTTCAATTTAATTAGCCCTTTTTATTTAATATGTATATGTATATATTTTTAATTTTTAAATAAAAATTAAATATATATAAATATTACATGGCATAATTCTCAATACATCTCTTATTTTTTTTATTTTTTTTATCGTATATAATTTCTAAACTTCTAATTTTATTTTCTATCAGATATTTCACAAAAAATAAATTATAAAATATTCTTTGAAGCAAAAAAAAAACTTAATGCCCAATAAACCCATAAGCAAACTCATACGATACAATTTTTGAGATGCTTTAAATTTTTTTAAGAAGAAGTCGGCTCTCTGCGCTCCTGCCATCACACTTGAGCGGCCTTGCACACGCGTAGCAGCCTGTGTGCGCAGTGGTTCTGGCAGCCGACCCTCGAGCACAAGTTCAGCGTGTCGCTTTGCTCGTGCGAGTCCTAGGACCCATCGACTTCGTGGCGCCAACAGCGCTGCCGGAGGTTAGAAAGACAAAGAAATATTTTTTATTATTTTATATTTATGTATTTAATTCAAAAAGAAATGTGATACGAAACTTAAATAAAAAGACCTAATTGAAATTTAATGTCAACCTTAAAAAATCAATTAAAAGGTTATTAAAATCATGAACTTATTTAATATTATTTCGAGAATTCAATAATATTTACCTTTTATTAATGTAAGTACATATTGTACATATTATTGACAAAAGAAAAAGATATATGTACTTATTTATAGTACAGCTTAACCTTAAAATCAGGCCAAAATAACATTCAGATTGCTCAAATTTTTACTTGTATATTTAAAAAATATATTCATAGTAAAATGTATATATATATATATATATATATATATGGATAGGCCTGTCAATGGATTGGATCTTGACCTGATTCGATTTGAGTTTCAATCCGATTAAACCTCAAATGATTTTTTTGATCCGTTAATCCGCCTCGTTTACTGACCCGATCCATTTACAAATAAATAGATCGGATATGGATTACCATTGACCCGACCCGTTTAAAATCTGATCCGTTTATGTAATCTAATTTGTAGTTTATACAGGAATATATTGTGGCTAATAATCTTTTTGTTGAAAGGCTTAAGTAAAAGGTGTCACTCTAATTAATTAATAAAAAAAATTTATATATTATATTAGTAGATTATAGTTTATAGTGCTCAGTCTATATTTCATAATATATATATATATATATTACAAATACTGATTTTTATATTAAAATATTTAATTAATTCAAAAAATATATAATATTCTTCTCTTATTTTATTTTCAATAAATTTAATATTATTTTAAATTTGATTATGAAAATTACTTAAAAATAACTACTTTTATTGTAAATAGATTAAATTCGAAAACCCGAGTTCCGAACCGATTCGATTTTCGATCCGAGAGAATATGGATCGACCATGACCCAATCCGATGTATAACCCGATCCGACATATATGAATTTAGATCCGGATTGGAGTCAACCCGACTCGAATCCGATCCGTTGACAGGCATATATATATATATATATATATATATATATATATATATATATATATATATGATGCTCAAATACCATAAAAAGATGATCATATGAATTTGTTATTTAATTACTGTGTTAATGTACAGGAGTCACATAAAATATAGATAATTACTAATTAAAACCTCAAAATTGAATATTTACTATTTAGGCACATTAATCCCAAAGTTATAGGGTACGTGCGTAAATGATGAGTTTTCTATGGTCAGAAAATACTCAGTTTTTGGTGTTAGCCTGTAATTATCTAAGTTTTATGGAGTTCCTATGTAAATGCCGTTTAATTTTAATCATTTTATTTGTGGTAGATCCTTGAGGTGATATGTTGCCAAATTCAGAATAAGAAAAATAAAATAAAATTAAATAATTATTTCATTTTCAAAAAAAATCTTTGGAGGGCAGCACTTCAAACCTGCTAATAACAGTGTAGTTCAAGAGAAAATTTTGAGGACTCGCGAAGTCAGGGGAGAAGGAAGATTAATTCAACAGTGGAAGAAAAATAAATAGATTAAATGCTACTACAATAGTTCACAATAGTAAATCTTAAAATAGAATTAAACATCTAACTAAAGCAAATGAAACAGAACTACTAAAGTCTCAACTAAACATATAAGCAGATAAGTCAATCTTTAAAGAAAATAAAATAATAAACTAATTTTTTTCTTGACTAGTATTCTCTTCATTCCCGTGATTAAGTGCTCTAGTACCTGTTACGTAATGACAGAGTCCGTTAAAACAGACTCGTAGGTTGTACACTAACAAAGCCTTTAAATAAAAATATTAAACAATAATAATAATAATAGCATATTAACATGATGTAATAAGAATAAAAAATAATTAAACATATAACATAGATTTTTAATTAAGCATGCATGTATAATAAAGAGATGAAATAACACAGTATGAACAATAATTATTAAACAAACATAACATAATTTGCATAGCAAGTATAACATCAGAATATAAACAGAAATGATAAAATAAAGTAAGTAACAAGCAAATTTCTTTTATTACTTTTACTTTTATTTTTTGAGCCCGTGATTTCTCGTACTACGCCTCAGCTGCTTTTTACATCTTTGGGGATCGTCACCCCCAAGAATAGCCTTCCGTAGGCATATCCAATGAACAACGTCGCGTCAAATATCATGTGAGGACCTCTAGTGAACACGTATCTACTTTGGGAATCGTCACCCTCCATGACAGTCAGAAACTGCCAATGGACGTTGTTGCGCCAAATATCATATCATATATTCGAGCTAAGGCAGGTGCATAATCCCACAGAAATCACATTTACATTTAATCCATAGTTGCATTAAAATTCTTATATTTTATTTTATTAAATTGGCAAGTTCATACACTCGTTCAAATATTAATTAATTTCATATAATAAGTTTGTGCACTTATTTATCCACACAAGCCCGTACACTTGCCCTTCTAGTAAGCATCACAACTAAGAGTAAATTAAATTTAATTCATATTAGATTAGCTATATAATAGTTATGATATTATAACTAATTTATAATAATGAACAAAGAACAAGTTAATTATTTCTGTACAATTTATTTGGCTATCTTAAGAAATTTACTATAAAGTTAGAAGTAAATTGACACTGTTTTAACTTAATGATTTGAGATGCTCATCATGAACTTGATGCAGAAATTTAACAGTATAATCATCAATAAAAATAGCATATATAATTGATAAATTTCAAGAAAAGCAATATATTTAACTAAAATATTTAATTTGGTAAATACATAAGACATAAGCTAAATATGGATTAATAATTAAATGAAAACATGATTCTTACCTTTTACATATTATGAATTTCACAAAATTTGGCATAACCCTTCCGTGAACAGCAAATTCAAATAAAATTTTTTTAAACAAAACCAACATTAATTAATTAAATTGATTATTGCAATAAATATATAATAAGAAGCACGATCAGAAACATGAAGGCATTGCAGGTAATTCAATTATTATTATTACTATTTTCAAGCAATTAGATGTAATAATAACAGAAATTTCAATGCAATATATGAAGCTAACGAAAATTATAGCATAGAAGAACTTTATTAATTGTTTAGATTATCCATGATTTTTCTTAAAATAATCCATTTATGTACATATTTAGATTTAAATTAATCGTGTTAGGATAAAACCTACCTCGAATTCACCATAGTTCTGGGTTTGCTTGAGATCTGAAGAGAAAAGATCACTCCAAATTGCTAGATCCGGTCCAAGGCGTAAGAAAACGTCTAAATCGAGAAGAAGATGAAAAAGAATCATCGATTTTGAGGGAGATCCGGCTTCTCTCTCTCTCCAACGCATGACTTTCTCTCTCCTCTCTCTAGGCCGGCGGCTGTTGTAGAAGGAGTAGAGTTGAATCGTCGTTTTTAGGGTGAGAAACTCTATTTCTTTCTCTAAATAATAATCTGAGAGTATTTCTGTAATTTTTTTAGCCTTAATTTAAAGAAGTAGTTATAGATATTTAATGAGTAATTAAATTCATTAAATTTGAATTTTAAATAACCTAATTTAATTAAATTAAATATTAATTTTAGTTATTTTGAATTTTGAATTGCATAACAAATATTTAATATTTCATATATTTAATTTTAAATAATTAATCTCATAAATAAAAATTAATTTCATCATAATAAATTAAATTAATCAAAAATTTAAATTTAAATTTTACCAAGATGTTACAAAATGAAGACTTACTATTGATACATACGTATTTATTCATGTGAAGGAGTATATCGGACAGTCCAAAAGGGTATATTGAGTTTGGTCTTGCAAACTAGACAGTCTGTTGTGGGGGTTGGACAATCAAATCAAGCTAATTGAATCATATGTCTGTCTTTCGCTTTGCTAATTTTACCGTTAAGTGGTGTCTATTGTAAGGCCCACTGGAGCTAAGTGGCATGACGCCGTTCGTAAGTGAATATCTAATTCGCTAACCGCACCCAATAATTTCTCATTATAGATAAAAAAATTTGAAAGAAACAAAAGTGGAATCCTTCTTATCTCCCATTTTTCGTTGCAATATGTAAAATACATATGATTTACAATAAAAAAAAAACAAGATTATTAATTGCCTCACTTGCTGCACTGTAAAAAATATTCTTCTTTGCTAATTCTTTGCTATATCTTAAATTTATTTTCATGTGGATTTATTTTTACGAATTTTGTTATGTTTGATAGTTAAGAAGTTATTTTAGAAAATTTAAAATATATATTTAAGTATCGTAAATAAGTTTAAGAAATTTTAATTATTATTATAAACTCAATCTTTCATTGTTCTTTATATCCTAAATTTTTAATAATTAAATATACATTATTAATTTTTTAAAATTAATATTCAAGTTCAATAAAATTCATAAAAAAAGATCAAAGTAAAAAAAAATTGGGATATTTACATGGTGGATATAGAAATTAGGCTAATTTATAGATTTCACCCTAAATCTCAAAATATTACACATCTAAAATAGTTATTTTTTGTTTGTGATATTCTGCAGTAACTTTATCAGAAGATTTAACTATAGTTAAATCTCAATAAAATCTTACTCATTGATCACATCATTTAACTATCGACATTCATGTTAGGGCATCGCGGAGCTGCATTGGTTTCGACGGTAGCGTATTCACGCGAGGTGACAACATATTCATGCGAGCATCACTCTGCTATTTGTATTTTCTTTTTAAGCGGGCATCGCAAGCAAGCATCAGACCTTTCTGCAGCTTCAGATTTCTATCGCCGCCGGCCTCAGAAAGGTTTGATGCCCGCGTGAGAAGAAGATGCAAATAGCAGAGTGATGCTCGCGTGAAAACACTATCGCCTCGCGAGAATACGTTGTCTCCTCGCGAGAATATGTTGTCGTCTCGCGTGAATACACTGCCGCCTCTCGTGAATACGCTGCCGCCTCTCGTGAATACGCTGCCGCCGGAACCAATGCAGCTCCGCGATGCTCTAACATGAAGGTCGATGGTTAAATGATGCGATCAATGGCTGAGATTTATCTATGATTAAATTTTCTAATGGAATTTGCTGCAGAATGTGAAAAATAAAAATAGCTATTTTAGATATGATAACTGTAATATTTTGAGATTTATGATAAAATTCATATATTAGCTCAATTTCTTTGTCTATCATATAAATGTCCCAAAAAAAATTGGATAAAAAAACTGAGATGATATTTGTTTAGACCTAAATAAAATGGGAAGTTGGCTTGGATAATATTTTTTTATTTTTAAAAATCTTTCAACATTAATTATACTAAAAAAAAATTATACTATGCAATTAGATCCCATGGCTTTCAATAAATCAAAATTTAGGATTATTTTCTTAAAATTATCGTTATGGCAATGAAATGGCAAAAATTTAATCTGAAATAATTTTTATGATGTGTTTTACATTATACATAAATTATATTTTAGGTAATTTCACTTAGCCCCTAAGATTTACTTACTTTACTATCTTTATTTATAAATTTAAAATTATATCAGACAAGTTCTTTTAAATTACTATATAGTTTACCAGAGTCATGATGTTTAGCACGCTTGCACGAGTTCGGCGAAACTGAAAAACAATAGCAGCACGCTTTGAAAATTGATAGAGTAGGTAAAAATATTTTATCATAGAGGAGTTACGATGGTCTGTATATTAATTTTTGAGAATTTTTGTAATATATTTTGACGTTTATGAATCTTCACGGTAAAGTGGGTAAATCTCAGGCTTAAGTACAATTACTCTGTGATTAAACTATAAATTTTCAATTTATGATAATAATATGTAATTATTTATATATGCATGACATTTACATATATGCCAATATTTATTAAATATCTTAAAATTCATCACATTTTTCAAATATCTACAATGACTTTCTTTTCAATAATTTAGGGCCTGTTTAATTATAAGATTAAATTTAATAAAATTAAAATTAAATTTTAATAGAGATATTTTTTTATTAAAAATTATAAATAATGTGAAATAAAGTTAATTATTATATTAAGATACGTAAGGGATGTAATATAAGTTAGTTATTATTTTAGTAATGTGTATAGGATGTGAAATAAAATTAATTTTTAATATTAAATTTTATACGTGATGTTATATACTGAGTTAAAATTAAATCAAATTAATTTTTAACTTCAAAACAATTAGGGCCTCAGTGTCAAATTGAAAGATTTTATAAATAATAGTGATCTAAATAAAAGTTTTTTTGATCTCACACATATACCCCAAATTATAATTAAAACTTATAAGAAATTGCTCATTTTATCTTAAAGTTGTGCACAAGATTTTGAAAACCGGACCGGCTTCAGAACCGGTAGACTGAAAGGCTCAAAATTCAATGATCGAACCAGGATCGAA
The DNA here is from genome assembly GCA_002786265.1 of Apostasia shenzhenica. Lineage (NCBI taxonomy): Eukaryota > Viridiplantae > Streptophyta > Magnoliopsida > Asparagales > Orchidaceae > Apostasia > Apostasia shenzhenica. The sequence continues at coordinate 465,851 of KZ451905.1, forward strand.
CCGTGATGAAGTAAAAATTAAAAAAACTAATAAAATATAATATAAATATAGTTAAGATATATATTATTCACACATCAACACAATAATTAGACATAAAATAAATATTTAATAATTAAATTTAACAAATAATATCTTATGTCAATAACCCAAAAAATAATTTCAAGCAAATCGAAATAACAATAACCCAACAAAATATTCGCAAATCACAAATTGAGTATAATATTTAATACATCGTTAAAAGATCTGAACAAATAGTATGCTTTGTCTATATTAAAATGTTAATTTATTTCATCATTTCATATCACTAAAATACTAAAATACTAAATTATTCCGAGAGGATAGGGGCTGAAGAGGAGAGTGCGAGGAAAGGGGAATCACGAGTTCGTGACTGTCGCGCGAGTAGAGGTCGCAGAACGAAGGCTGAGTTAGGGACCTAGGGTTTAGGAAAGTTTTTTTTTTAAATTTTAAACTCAACCGGTCCAACCGTACCGGTTCATCGGTTGACCGGTTGAATAACGGTTTAGACCAGTTCTGGTTGGTTTTAAGCGGATTCAGTTATAAAATTAAACCGGACTGATTGGCTAACCGGTTCACGGTTCGACCGGTTAAACTGGCCGGTTCAGTCCGATTTTTAAAACCTTGGTTGTGCATTTATTGTTTGCTTTAAAATCAGTTCCACTTACCCTTTCAAAAAAAATTTTAATTGAAAAGACAACAAAAATTTTAATAATGGATCTAACTAAAAGATTTTTTAAATTATAAAAACACAATTAAAACTTTTTTAAACCTTAAAAATATTATTTTAAATATAAATGATTACATGCATAATACCGGATTGCATTTACATATTAATTATTTTAAATTTTTTTTTACTTTCATAATATTTTAAATTAATGTTTAATGTCATACGCACGTGATTCAAAAAATATTACATAAATATTATTTAATTAAATTTTTGTTAAATATAAACAGAATATGTATAAAATATTTTATTTATATCATGCGTATTAATTCCTTCCTTCTCCTCTCTCCTTCTATTCCTCTGTTCCGACTCTCATAAGGTTTTAATTGTAATTTATATAGTTTAATCACGGTAATAAATATTTAAAATAATTAATACATAATATATAATATATATGAATTGCCCTTTTAAGTATGAATTTATCAAAAGCAATATAGGGCTATTATTAGACTAATTTCAAGTGAGCCAAAAAAAACTCAAAACCAAAATTTTTAAGCTTACCATGGCTTAGCTTGAAATAGTTTGAAATCAAAATTGAATTAATTTGAGTCGAGCTGATTCGAATTAAGGTTTGAGCCGATTCATTATGTTAAAAAATATAGATATATTTTGTATCAATGCATATTTGATTTTTAAATTTAGAGAGAATAATTTTAAATATACTTTACTATTTCGTTAGACCACCATATATATATATATTTATATTTATGCTAGTTAGCATTATATATATATATTAAAATTATTTACATTATATATATAATTTTGTGCAAACTCAAATCAAAATTTGAATAATTTACGGCTAACTTGAAGTCAATTCGAAATTATCTTTGAGTCAGGGATTTGGTTTATAATTTGATTTAAAAATTTTGAATAAATTTTGAGTAAATTTGGTATTTGTGATGCGCCAAACCTAAAGCTTGGGCTGAAGCAGTGTAAATTGTAAATGTTCAGGGACTAAATCGAAAAGATGCAGGGCATGTCGGTAATTTTGTGGAAGGGGGGCAAATCATCGGACTAAACGGCCGGTGGAGGGCGCTCGTGCGACGGATCTAGGTTTCCGTTTCGCAAAAGCGAAGCGGAAGATGGCACGAGGGAAGTAGCGAGAGAGAGCGAGCTTCCAACTGCCTATATAAACCCCAACGCCGCCTCCAGCAGACTACACTCCCCCGTTCCCCGTTGCCCTCTGTCTCCCTCTCCGGCGACGAGGCTGCGAGCGGAGGTAATGACGAGCGGCGCTATATAAGGCTGTGAGATCTGATATCTGTGAATCGCGACGTTTTCTTGCTTTCAGCGTGTTCCAGCTCGGGAGTGGTGTGGGATTGTGGCATGGCATCAGAGGATGTTGTAGGGAAGAGTACGGGCGAGTCTGCGGTGACGACGATTGTGAACCTCGCGGAGGAGGCGAAGCTTGCAAGGGAGGGAGTGAAGGCTCCAGGCCACGCGATTCTCAGCGTCTGCAAGTCGCTCGTGGCCGGAGGGGTCGCTGGTGGATTGTGAGCCCTGCTGTTTTTTTTGTTTGCTTCTTTTCCTTCCTTCGTTCGTTCGTTCTTTCTTTCTTTCGTTCTTGTTGCTGCAGTCGGGTCTTGATTTCAGTTGTTCGAGTTGAGGCCATTTTTTTAAAGATTCACAATAATGGTTGGCTATTTGAAGCTTTGAACTGTGATCAACATATGGGTAATCATCAGTGACGTTGATCTTCGATAACGTAGAATTTATCATTCAGTTGTTGGGAGTAATCCGTTTCTTGGTGCACGTTGACACTTCTATTTCGAGGGATAGAATGACAGACTATTTGATTGTTTTTAGTCGCATATTTTCTAAAGGAGTCCTGCTACACAGCCCCAATAATTGACCAATCATAATTTAGGGCTTTAATTTATTGTATTATCTAGTAGATTAACTCTAAAGAGCTTGTGAAAGTTTTTCACTTCTCTCTCGAATTTGAATATAGTCTGCAAAGGGCTCAGTGTTGAGTTTGAATTTATGTTATTTAAAAAGGTTGCGAGATATTGTTGTTAATTTACTGATGGTGCTTATCTTGTCGTTCATGTAATATCCGATTGTATAATAATTTTACTTTTTTTTTTATCAAATCCTATTGTAGGATCCTTCATCTCTTGGTGGAGCTTTTCTTACATTTGAGATATACTTTAACTTCTTGTGACAGAGTTTAGCTGCAAAGAATGCCTCAGTTTTAATATTTGAATGTGTTGAATTATATCAGTAAGCTTCTAAGCTTGGTCAGAGAGCAGATAGCATGTATTGTTGATGCAATTTTGTAGAACTATATTTAATGTTGATCTAGAATATTGCTTTATTACTTACTTTTGTAATTTATTTTATCTATACTATTATGCAAAAAAAGAAATGGAGACTAGCTTTGAGAACTTTAACTAATATATATTAAGCTGTGATGATTTGCTGTGAGATAAAAGCTTAGTGAGCAAAAGGAAGTTTCATTTATTGTAGAATGTATATTTAGGGCCTGTGGAGAGTAACTGTCTAAACAAACTATATCTAGGAATACAAGTTCAGAGGAACCATTACAGCGTGTATGCTCTTTTTTTAAGTATAATATTCGTTTCATGCATGCTCAAAAAAATAATAATGGTTTCATGTGTCCAAGTTGGTAACCTTAATTGTGAAAAGGAACAGTTTAGATCTAGCATGCTGGGATGGGTGTTCTAGAATGGTTATTGATCTTTGTGGACATTCTTGGAACTTTTTGCATTGGTGGATTTATGTTGCATACATCATTTGGTTTTTCATTTTGGGACATTGTATGTTTGGATTTCTAATTCTTCCATAATGCTTCTGGTCTTCTTCTTATCAGATCCTCTGTTTTTGGTGATGTGTATGTTTTGCTAACTCAAATGCATGTATATCCTCGCTCTTTTTCATCTGGGGAGTTATACTTGCTGGTGACAGATTATGGAAAAATATGTATGGTATTTTTTTATGAGTGCTGTCTTAGATTTGCAAAATTCTTACCCTTCACCTTTTCTATATATTGTTTAGTACGAGAAATTAGCTGAGCTCTGCTAGTTTGGATTACGGCTTTGTTACTGTTGTTTGACTGAGCGCTGCCAGAGCTGCCATTATCCTCGTGTATGCATATTCTTGCATTTTTTTATTATTATCTACTCCAATTCTGATGAATTTAATGTGCAGATCAAGGACTGCTGTTGCTCCGCTTGAGAGGTTGAAAATTTTACTTCAGGTGACGTTTACATTTTGTAGTTTTGGACTAATGTTGTAATGCTGTTCTTGGCATAATTTCTACTGATTGACTGAGACTGTTTAAGGCTCTGTTTGGTAATAAGAAAAAAAAGAAGATTTTGTTAGAATTTTTATCCATTTTTGAAAAATGTATATGATGTGAAATAAAGTAAGTTAGTTATATTAAAAATTGTGTAGGATGTGAAATAAAGTTGATTGGTTTATTGAGAATTGTGTTGGATGTGAAATAAAATGATTGTTTAATGTTGGAATTTGTGTGAGATGAGATATAAAATAATTTTTTAAGTTTTTTTAAAAATAAATTTAAGATTTTGGCCATGGCTAATTTTAGCCATGATTTTTAGCCCATTGCCAAACAGGGCCTAAGTTTAGTGATTGCTGTTTTTGTTGTTTTTTTCTCCTATAATCACCTTTTAAACTTTTGTCAGTTGTGAAGGTTTTTGTTAACTCAGCTTGTTCTAGTTCCAATTCTACTGAATAACAATGGTGGTTAGGATGCAACATTAAGTTCTCTACCGGAATATACTCATATGGAAGTTGTTTGATTTGTTTAGCTGAATAGTTTTCAGTTTAGTTTTTACCTTTTTTTGTACATTCATAATTTTGTACGAGTGATCATATATGACTCATGTAAAGTAGTAATGGAACCATCTAGGCACTATCTTTGTATGGTGGTTTCATTTTTCTAGCCTGCTTGAACTACAAGTTCGTTTATGTAGGATGAGGAAATGGGATCTAATGGGTAAGTTCATATCATAGGGTTAAACTTGATATCAGATCTTTTGGTATGAAGCCTTTGGAACATAAATTGTGTTACAGTAGATGATGCAATTCTGATCCATCATCCAAACAGGGGTTAAAGTGGCATTAGAACGGCTCTATAATTGCTTTTTCTCAAGTATTTGGACCTGATTTGCTCTGGTGTCTATTTTTTATAAACCTGGAAGAGGTTCTTTTTTTTCAAGAAGTTACAATAATGAAATCATATTATTATTTGTACTCTTGTAATTAGGCTTTTCTGAAACATTGTGATTAGGTTCTTTTGTTTTTGTTCTTAAAAAATGGTGACAGTGGTATTAATAAGGCTAACTGGCAAGGCTACGGTTGTGCAATACAAGGGAAGTTACCTGTAGTAGTGGGCAACCTTTTATTCCCTGTTGGCATTTCTGGAGGTGCTATTGGGTCTATGTGTGGTACCTGCGAGAGGTGAGTCCCTTTATGATGTGGAATTGCATCCTGATTCTGAGGCATGCTGAAATATCATTCCTCTAATAAGGAAGGTTGATTTTGTTGTAAGTTTCTTTGAAAAAGATTAAATATGAAATGAAGAAATAAATGAGAGAAATGGTTAATTTGAGGGTTCTTTTAAGACACGTTGACTGTGTTGCAGGATTAGTCAAAGTGTGTTGTCCCAATTGTGAGTTACCTATGTGAACTTAGTCCTAAGACCCTTCTAGTATATTGGCATTTGTTTGGATGAGGAATATTGGCATTTTTTATTGCTTCTTTGGGAACCTAACTAGACCTATTGCTAGTGGCTCGTCTATGCAACAATGTAAACCCTTAGTTTTTACAGATTCGGAGGACTTTGACTCTTGTGCTCATAGAAGACCTTGAATCACGTACTCTCCATGAGAGCGTTTTTTTACATAGAGTGGAATAGATAATAGAAATCCCTGTGGGCGACCCAATTTGTTTGGGATTAAGACTTTGTTGTTGTTTCTTGTTTATGAGAGCTGTCAGTTGTTTAATGTTAGCTTAGAGACATATGAATATAAATATTGGTTGGATGTCTTTACTGTGGTAAGAAGAGTACTAGAGGAATTGAAAGATTCTATAACTAATACTTCAGGTCTTGATTGTTGGAAATCATATGATGAACACTTTGAGATTTTAAAGTGAGATGAATTTATTTCCTTGGAAATGTGTGTTATGAGTCTTATGACATTAGAAATAGGATAGTGTTATGGTTTTTCTAATCATGATCGTTAGAAAACTATGTTTTTTTTTAAAAAAAAGAAAGTGTTAAAGAAAATGCTTTCTTTTCGGTATCATTCCCTGACCACATGGGGTTGCAAGTTTAGCAGATTCGTGCAAATTATTTGAACTGGTTTTTGTGTATCTCAGTATATCAATGGAGTATTTATGTATACCCTTGCATTTTTGTGAAATTTATTTATCAAATCATATTTTTATTCTATGTAGGTCCAAAATCCTCACAACATTAAGTACAATGGTACAGTTCAAGGCCTGAAGCATATATGGGGAGCTGAGGGATTGCGAGGATTGTTCAAGGGCAATGGTACTAATTGTGCACGTATTGTCCCAAATTCAGCAGTCAAGTTCTTTAGTTATGAGCAGGCATCCAGGTATAGTCATTGCTTTGCTTGTAGCCCTTTAAAAGCTACATTTGCAACTTAATACTATTTAGTGGCCTATCATAATTTAGGAAAATATGTTAAATGTTCGAATTGAAATTTTTTTTGGCAAAGAACAGGTAATAAATAAGGCTTAGTTTCTAAATGGAGACTGTTTAAACTTTATTAGAATTGTTATGGATGTCAAATATAGTTGGAACACTTACGAAAAGGATCAAATTCCAATCAGCAAATGCCTTTACACCTTATGATGGTGATTATTATTGTTAGGTACTTTCCATGGCCTGGAAATGTATTTATTTTTCTCATAATTTTCTGTGCTTTCTACAGAGGTATTTTGTGGCTTTATCGGCACCAAACTGGGAATGGTATGTCCTAGACATTTTTTAAAACCCTAATGTTAATAGCATATTTGTTCTATCCTCTTTATAGACTCCTTCCAAGGTTATTGCATACTATTTCACTGAATCCTTGACGTTGAATTATTTTCAATCTATTAAAGCTGAAACCTTAGGGATTCTTTTGGAATTTTGCATAGAACATTGAGGCAGTTAATGAAAATTTACCCTAAGCTTTAGTGAGCTGACGAACAAAACATGCTTTACGTTGGTTCCTTGGCTTGTGGCATATCTTGTTTGGTTCAGTATACTTTTTCAGTCCATCGACAGCTGGTTTTATGATTTATTCATTTCTGTTTTCTAATTTATTCAAGTGGGGGTCCTGCTCATGTAGGACTTATTGAAACTAAACTATGTTACTAATGTTTATTACAGTTCTGCAAATTCCATGTGCGAAGCATTCCTTTTTAACTCCAAAGTATAGACTGTTAACAGAAAGTAATTTTCACTTTGATATGAAGTGCGTTCATTCATTACTCTAAATTTTAGATATTACACCATAAAAAAGTTATATATATGACATCATGTAGTATAATAACTGAAAGCATTGCTTTAGTGACAGCAATTTTAATAAAGCCAAAACTTGGCATATATAGTTCAAGTTCTGTTTGGAAATTGCAGTGACTTATTTATACATGTGCCAAACTAGCCCCAAGTTATTAGTGAAACGGAAAACTGATGCATTTGGATAAGTAGGACCGTTAGAATATAAAATTATTCCTATGCCATGACCTACAAGCTTAAGCTTTTAGGTCTTTAACAAAGATTAAAGCTTACCTACTGCATGAGACTCCATTCATTGTGGTGGAAGGTGATTTATGTGGCCCTTATTTTTCCTGCATGGTATTGACTAGAGAGAGTGTGTTCTTAAACATGTATAGTCTATGTATCATAACATGGTAGCATGTCACTTGCACCAAATATAGTAAATGAACATGTAATCGTGTGTTGTCATAGTGTGTTCCTTTGCTTCCACAATAAGTGAAAGAAAGGTAAATATCTTAAAACACCTTTCATTATAGAGGAAAATGCATCGAGAAGCATTTTGACTTAGAAATAGTATGAGATAAGCTAACCGCCCTATATATTTGGATATTGAAAATAGGAAATTTGATAACTGATGTTGAATCCTAATGCGCAAACAGAAGTGTTCATAACATATGAAAATCGCTTTTTAAGCATGTGCTTGGAACAGTTCCCCTTTGGAAGCTTGGTGCATTTTGTTGCCCTAGTGCTTGTTTCTTGGAAAAATAAAGATTTGTTCTTTCATTTGGTTCTTAAGTGGGTGTTTCCCTTAATCAAGTCCAGGAAGGAGTCATTGTAGCTTGATTCTAATAAATGGTGCTAGATTACTTCCGTGATTTGCAGTTTTTAGATTTTTTTAAAAAAATTGTGTCTATAATGATGAAAGATGAAGGGAAGAGCTTTGAATCTAAACTTATAGAGTGAGTTGAGGGATGCATTTTTCTATTAGGCTTTAGGTGTTATTAATCCTAGACTCTTAGTATAACCACGCCCTTTGCACAAATTTAATTCAAAAGCCGGATAATAATTAATTAAGGGAAAATGAAAATTATGTATAGGGAAATAAGATTGTTCATGACTGGTGATAACAATTGTATTTGGATTAGAGATCTTTGAAGTTGAAAATCACAACACAATCCTGTTGCAGTATTCCACCAGAAGGAAAACTAAATTTGGATATCTGACTGCATTTGGATATGTATTGAGTGTGCGAGAGGGAACTTACAGGGGTTAAAACTAAATTCTAATTTTTTGCCTTTTTTTGGAAATTCAAATAAAAATTTTTCTGAATGGGGAAATAACATATTTGGGAAATCTATTCAAAGGTTTCATGCATTTGTTATTTATGGTGATAAAGTAATGGATTTAATTGGATGAAAGGTATTTGAACATGAGAGAGACGCCCATGGTTCTGGGATGCATCTGAAATAGGAAGAATAAACTTGTGATGCTCTTCAAGTCTGCTGTCTTTTCTTTCTTTTCAGTTAATTTTTTATCTTCTTTGGAGGAAGTCTTAGGCTTATTATGTGACATGCCATCACGCTAGGATGGGCGCACAATTGCATGTACGGCATTTTGTTGATAACTATCTATAGGTGTAGTATCATTTATGAATTTATGAATATTATATTAGTAAATTAAGACAAACTTGGGTAATCTAATTGTCGCTTTTTAACTCTTTAGAGGATGCTCAGCTAACTCCTGTACTTCGCCTTGGTGCTGGAGCATGTGCTGGAATTATTGCCATGTCTGCCACTTATCCTATGGACATGGTTAGAGGCAGGATTACTGTACAGGTAGCAATATAATGCTTCTTATTCTAATTTTCTTGGCTCTTTATTACATTAAACTGCTTGTTTCAGTTTTGAGACTCTGTTGAGCGAATTTAAATAGTAGTTACTAAAAGAATTTTGATATCATCTGGAATGTCCCATGTATACCGACGTATTGCAGACTGAGAAGTCCCCCCATCAGTATCGAGGCATGTTTCATGCGCTAGGCATGATCTACAGGCTGGAGGGTTTTAGAGCTCTATACAAAGGTTGGCTTCCTTCCGTTATAGGAGTTGTAAGTCTTCTCACCTTGTTAAAATGAAACGCACAGAAGCAGGTTTCTCTTTTGTGGAGCTGAAACTTGTTTGCTATGTGCAGGTTCCCTATGTCGGCCTCAATTTTGCTGTTTATGAGACTTTAAAGGACTGGTTAGTCCAGTCTAACTCATTTGGGCTTGCCGAGGATAAGGAGCTCGGTGTTGTGACAAAGCTAGCATGTGGAGCTGCTGCTGGAACCGTCGGACAAACTGTAGCCTACCCACTTGATGTTATCCGTAGAAGAATGCAAATGGTGGGATGGAAGGATGCTGCTTCTATTGTGACTGGGGATGGCAGGATCAAAGCACCACTAGAATACTCTGGAATGATTGATGCGTTCAGGAAAACAGTTCGCCACGAGGGCTTTGGAGCTCTGTACAAGGGCCTTGTACCAAATTCCGTTAAGGTTGGTATTCCATTTCTCTTGACTCTGAAATTTTTTTTTCGAAGCTTTGGCACAGTAATCCAATTCTTTGTCAAAACGGCAAAAGTTTAAATGGGGGAAATTACATACATTGGAAGTCTTATCAGCAGTAACCTTTTGTTCCTTGACAGATGCATAGAGCTTTTCAAAATCTCTTAAATCCCGCGCACAATTTAACGGAGTCTGTCATTAAATGATCTCAATTATCTTAAGCAAATTTTATATTTTGTGGAACACCCTAAAACTACACGGAGGGATTTGTGTAATTAGCTTAAATATTAGGAGGCAAGAACTGAATCTTCCCAAAGCACAAATAGATTGGTAGGATGAATCTAACTCGACTAGGTTGTACCTACCTATTAGGGTTAGAGAAGCTAAAATAAAATACGAGTCCATTGTTTTCTTGGCGCTGAAAAGAATCGAGAAGCTTGAATATAATAATATCAAAAAGTTGAATGTACGATTCACTAAAATTTCATCCAGTTTAAATGTATTTAATTCCATGCATACTAAAAAAAAAAACTGATAATTAAGTTACGAAAAATTAGAAACTTTCTGACTTTCAGGAGGGTTTTATTTATTTATTTATTTATATATTTATTAAGTTTTGGTTTCATATCAGGTGGTGCCGTCAATTGCCATAGCCTTTGTGACGTATGAGATTGTGAAGGATATCCTTGGTGTAGAGATGAGAATTGCAGATTGAGATTGGGTTTGGTGTTTAATGGCTCTTCTTAGGTGGTGGGAGTGAGTTCTTATTTTTGTAGGTGGAAGCTTAGGCTTAGAAAAGGGGATATCATGAAGAAGGTAGGAAGGAAGGTGATGATATTTTATGGTGCTCTTGTTAATAATCCCATTGATAGTGTTAAGGTATGCACAACGTATATGGATTTCGATAATAAAATTGGATATGGGTAGAAAAAGGGGGAGAATCTTTGTAGATTCCTCGCATCTTTGAAATTCTATATTCTGTTGTTCAGTTTGCTTTATACCAATCACTTATAGACGTTGCATCTATGATTTGGTAATTTAAACTTTATTATCTTCCTTTTTTTAAAAAAAAAAAACTTTGTAGGCATTTGGTTCAATGCTATTCAGATATTCATACTACCTAAATTGTTTGTTTAATTCAATATTGTTATATTTAAAAAAAAATAAAAAGTAAGGTGAATTTAGATATTTTCTAATTTTGAGTTACGTCTAGATGTCAATTTAGAATTGTCGTCAAACTAATAATAACATTGAACTAAATGCCCTCAGTAATTATTTTTTTTAAATTTATGTATTGTTTGTTTTTATATAACCAGCTAGTTTCAAGTCAGTGGGAGGGAGATTGTTGTAATGATAGATATCAATTTCTTATGATAAATTAGGTTTTTTTTTTTTTGTTGTTTTTGTTAATGTGATTTTTTAAATAGAGTTGTGGTTGAATTCCTGTTGTTGATTAGTTTAAAGTGAACTATTGATCCATGTTTTGTGCTTCATTTATTTTCTCACTTCATTTTGTACAAGTATGATGTTTCAACTTAAGTTGTATCAACTTTCCTTTGTTTGAGCATCATATCAAAGGTTTTAGAGTCAAAATCGATTCAACTTTACTTTTTTCAATTGAAACTGATTCGAGTTTCGTTATTCGAGTTAGTTTGATTGTTTTTTTTTTTTTTTTCTGGGATAATCACCTACATGCTACACAATTTTGTTTTATTTATGCCTTACTTATCCATTATTAATTAATTACACTATGCACACTCAAAATATTATAAAATCTTACGTACACACATTTGAGTTAAAATTTAATTAAAATTTATTTTAAAAAAATATTTTGTTAGTAAATTATTAAAATTATATTTTTATTCTTAATGGTATATATATTTTTCTCTTCCTCAATACCACGCTAAAGCACTGATTTGTCTTAAAATTAATTTACTTTGCGGATGTCTTCTTCTTTTGTCGTCACTTAAACATTAAGGTTTTAGGATTTTCATTCAAAATATATTTAAATATTTTTAAAATAATATGATGAACGGTTCAGATTTTTTGTAATTTAATTATAGTTAGGTTATTGAAAAATTATTATTATTTATTATAATAGAAATAAATTAAAATATGTATATGTAAAATTTTATAATGTTTTGAGTGTGTATGACGTAATTAATTAAGAATGGATGAGTAAGGTATAAATAAAATTAAATTGTGTGGCATGTGGGTAATTATCTCTTTTTTTTTTTTGTTGAATTGGTGTTTTAGTTCACTCGGTTAAATTTTTCATTTTTTGAGTTATGCATATATTAATCTTATCCGAACAGTATACAATTAAATATTAATTGAATTGGTGTTTTAGTTCACTATGGATTCTCGGTCGATCTAAATTTCACTTAAATTTTAATTAATATTATTTATAAAAGTTATGATCTATTCATTAATTGAATTTATGATTTTTTGTTATGTATACGTCGCAATATTTAGAAATGCTTTTGTATGATTAATATGTAATATTAAAAATTTAATTATTTTATATATAAATCATTAAAAATATTAAATCTAGTTCTTATGATTATACATTAAAATTTTAAATTACTTATATAGTCTAATAATTTAAATAATTTAATAAAAAAACTATAGTAATGAATCAGTTGAATCAAAATCTGAAAAACTATTTATTTATTTATTTATTAAATTTGAGTTAATTTCGTATCAGATTAAAATTCCCCCAGTTTAAATACCTATTCTTGGGCATCCTCCATCACTGAGCCATGGTTCTTGAACATTTCCCATTGGACAATGCAATAGCAAAAATTTCAAATTTTAATTTTTAAATAAACAGACTGCCAAATTTATCATAAAATCTCTCACTTAGCTTTTAAAATGTAAGTTATTTGAAAGGTAGATATTTTAAAAGTTTAAGAAATTTAAAAGTTTAATAAGGCCCTGTTTGTTTGGCCATTTAAAATTAATTTGGTTTAATTTTAATCAGGCATATCACATCACATATAAAATTTAATATTAAAAATTAATTTTATTTCACATATTACACACATTATTAAAATAATAATTAACTTACATCACATTTCTCACATATTCCAACATAATAACTAATTTTATGTCACATCTCTCACACACTTCAACATAATAATTAATTTTATTTCACATCATTTACAATTTTCAATAAAAAAATATCTTTATTCAAGTTTAATTTTAACTTTGTTAAATTTAATCTTACAAACAAACATACTTTAAGCAGCTTATATTTATTAAGTTCTAAATTATTACCAAACAAAAAGTATTAACAATTTGATTTCGAGTAAAACCTATGTTGGCTAAGGGTTAAATTTAAAGTTTTCGATTTTATTTTATTTAAATCCTTGGCTGAGATAAGAAGCACTCGATGATTCGAGCTAATGTCTATCTGACTTTCAATACAATAAGATGAATATGCTCTCATAAATTTACAGCATGAAAGTGTACATACAAAATATACATGCGCGCACGCGCTTGCACATATATATATATATATATATATATTAATATAATAAACAACTATGATTTGGATACAAATTAATGAGGAGCATGTACATATAAAGCCAAACAAAACATAGATAATTATATATTAATTGAATATTTATAATTTGTTCATAAAAATATATATATATATATATATATAATTATAAATTAACCACCCTAAAAATCAGAGGATTACATGTAGTTTATATGTGTAATTTAGGGATAATATGTAAATCCCATATTTTTTGTAACCAAATTATAAATACTAAAATTGAAAATATTAACGTGTAATTACCTATATTTGTTTGGAACTGGGAAGTAATTATTCCATTAAATTAATTTAAAGAGTTATTTTGTGGAATCATCAGCCTTGGAGAAGAAGTTGTTCACAGCCGGAAAGATCTCCGGGCGGCGGCCGCTCAAATACTTGCGGAAGCAATGCTGGCTGTACCTGTAGCCTTCCTCTCTGTTTTCCGGCACGGCAGAACTCCGGCGAGCTTTATTCACTCTGCATGGCAATTTTGTAAAATTGTAATTACACAAAAATAACAGCAATTTTTTTTTAGTGTTAATTTCTAAATTTGTAAATTTCCTTAATGAGAGTTTACATTTCCCTCAGAAGTGTAAGAGGAGAAGCTGTGAAATAGAGATGGCGACGAGACGGATTTGGATTGAATTTAATAAAATTTAGGGAGATTTATATACAGAATACTGAATTCATCACAAATTACGTATTTCATCATCTTTTAGTAAATATTACATATATCACACTCTTTTTACATTTATATTATTACAATAGAAATGTAAAACCCATAAGCAGAGCGTGATATGTGTAATATTTACTAAAAGATGGTGAAATGCGTAATTTGTGATGAATTCAGTGTTCTGTATGTAAATCTCCCTAAAATTTAATTCAGCAAATAGTCTGGTTTGATTTGGCTACTACGTTGTCGTGATTGAACGGTCCGGCCGTTCTCTCCTTTGAAAGCTTAGAAGCGTGAAACCAGAATAACATTAAATTGAGAAACGAGGTATATAAATAGCTTTAAGGTTAGAAGTAGACCCAAAAAAAAAAAAAAATTTCAGTTTGAGTTCTGTTCGAGTATAACAAACATGGGTTTGTTCCAGTTTTTGAAATTCTGGAGCCGGCCTTAGTCGGTTCGAATGCAAGTTTTATATTAAACTAATACGAATCAAACTGAGTTGCACCTGTTACCTGACATCAGGATTTGTGAATACATTCCTGGTGAGTTGGAAGATGCACAAAGCTGATACAAAACTCATTGCAGCCATGAGAGGGTACACCTATCAAATACCACAAAAGATATGAAAATTATTGAGTTTAAATGTCTGATATGGTTAGATATCTATTCATTAATTATAGGGAGCCACACAGGTGAGTGGGTCCAACTTCGCGCATAACACTACAAACGACATTAAGTTGCAGAATAGTCGAACGAACCTTCCAGTTGGTCGACTAGACGGTTCGGTTGCCGATCAAACTGTCCGCTCTAATGTCCGTTTGGCTAAGTATTTATCAAGAAAAATAAATATAATTTGAGATTAGGTAGGTATTTGTTTAAAATAATAAGTATTACATGCAACCTTATCTTCTCCAATTAATACCTATCTGATTTCATACTTTTTAGAACAAATACCTACCTAATACTTACTTGTTTGGTGGCCGAATGAACAGTCCAGTCAGAGAGAATGGACGATTCGATCGACCAATCAAACAGTCCAAACAGTTAGACCTTTTGGTCGGCTAACCGAACAATCCATTTGGCTGCTCGGCATTAACCCGCTCACCTGCATGGCTCTCCACTATTGGATGCTTGACGTGATCAGGCTATGTCAAGCCTCTGAACCAAATAACTTTTCCTCCAAAAACAAGGGAATTACGCCGCATGAAACGTTCCACAATAAATCATGTTGCGGTGAAATTCAAAATAGAACAACACGTCATCACGAAAACTAAAAAGAACATTAAAATCAGTTTCATATACCGGCGAAAGAACTATATGTTATCCATATTGAAAAAAGAACGGACAAATTCGTGTCTGCATTCACTTTCGAGATCTAAAGCAAAAATAATGCGAAGTTGAACGTGTAATGCTGAAAAGTATGTGAGAATTTTAGAAAATGGAGAGAATAAAATGTAAAGAAACAGAAGGTCTAACGAAGAAGGAACCTCTGGCTTCATCCACCGAGCCATGGAATTAGAGAAGGAAGAACTGAGTTTGGGGATTCGTGAAGCTCTGCAAATTTATAAGTAGAATAAAATAAATAAATAAATAAATATATATATATATATATATAGAGAGAGGGGTATAAAAATTAAGGGGAAATTGCATCCGGGGACCTGAGGTTGAGAGAGCACTGTAAATTGATACTAATTTTTTTAAAAATAATAAAAGTACCGTAATTTTAACTTTTTTTTATAATTTTGTTATTTTCATTGGCATTTTCTGATAGAAAATATAAAATTTGATCATTCGTTTATATATTTTAAAGAATTATTATACTCTTTTATCATCCCCTTTTTTAAAAATTTAATTCTCTCAATTCTTGCTTTCTTCTCTTTAAAAATTTTAAATTAAAAAAAATATATATATATATTAATATTTCAAAATTATATTTTAAAAAATTAAAAAAAATAATTTAGAATAATATTATGGCATAATAATAAATATTTAACAATTATATTAAAATTACGGCAAACAATGAGAATTTTACAATCTCAGTAATTAAAATTAAGATTTTTTAAAAAAATGGATGAATTGGCAATACACTTCCAACCTTAGGAGCCTAAATGTAAAATACTTTCCCGTGGGCGATAAGCCGAAAACAGCGACTGCGCTTTGAACAAGCTATTAAGGGCAAATTGCCTATAGGTCTTTAAGGTATTAAATGTTTTATATACTAATCCATTGATTTAATTTATTCACCTACACAAAAAAAAACCAGATTTAAGTAATTTTATTGGGACGTGCAGTATTTCCCACCACTACATAAATGTTTTTCGTCAAATTGGATGAATCGTGCAATATAATTTTAGATGGTGAATGAAATGATAATAGAATTTGAAACTCAGAGACCTATATATAATAATTTAAAACTTATCAACCAACATATAATAATGTTTGTATTTTGTTCTACTTATATAAACTAATGGGCTGTGCTCTCTAGCCCATGGTAATCTTACATTTCTGTGGTCTACTCAAAATTAAGATTTTGAAGAAAAATAAATTAAAAAAAATGAGGAAAATGAAAATTAGACAACTATATTTTTTATTTTGCATATACCAAATAATTATTTATATGATAAAAGCGCATACGAAAAAAATAGAAAAAGAAATGAGTACATTTACAGAAAGTTGAGATAATCTTAATTGAGGATAAACTCAGGGAGAATCGACTAAGATGATCTGAACATATAAACCGTAGGCCAATAAAAGCTTCAGTAAAGAAAATCGAGTTATTATATTTTATTAGTGTTAAAAAAAGGAATAGGAGGAGGAAGACAAATAAGACATGACAAGCAACGATTAGAAATAATATGATATTTTTGGAGATAAATAAAAACTTGTTATTTGATAGAACATAAATAAAAATAAAAGATTCACGTAATTGACCCGGGGATAAAAATTTAATTGCTGTTGTTACTGTTGTTATAATATAAAATGATAATAGTTGAGTTTAACTCAAAAATAATTTCGAGCAAATCTCAGTCAACTTGAGCCGACTTGAAATATTACATTTTTAAGGTAGGTATGAAAAATTGTAATGACCGAACTAAAATATTAATGCACAAGAACCATCCAACATCTTCTTTGAGGATATTATAAAGATAAATAGAGAGGGTCGTACTCTTCTACTAATAAAAATCACCTGACATAATATAATGTGGTAAAAAAATCACCAGTGTTATTTATACTATGTGAAATATGTGTAATTTTATAAAAATGGAATGATAAGAAAATGTGAATGATATGCTCAAAAACTAAGTCTCTTAATGAGTCGTTACGTGATACATTATGAATGGTATTTATTATGGGACATTTATATGGTAGACAAAAAAATTGAGCTAATTTACAGATTTCACTATAAATTTCAAAATATTACAGTTATCACATCTAAAATAGTTATTTTTTTATTTTTCACATCCTACAATAAAATTTATTAGAAGATTTAACCATAGTTAAATCTCAACAAAATTTTAGCCATTGATCTCATCATTTAACCATCGACCTTCATGTTAGGGCATCGCAGAGCTGCATTGGTTCCGGTAGCAGCGTACTTATGCGACGCGGCAGTGTATTCTCGAAAGGCAACAGCATATTCATGCGAGCATCACTCTACTATTTACATCTTCTTTTTATGCGGGCATTGCGAGCGAGCATCGGACCTTTCTGAGGCCGGCGGCGACGGAACTCTGAAGCTGCAGAAAGGTCCGATGCTCGCTTGCGATGCCAGTGTAAGAAGAAGATGCAAATAGCAGAGTAATGCTCGCGTGAATACGCTATCGCCTCGTAAGAATATGCTATCGCATCGCGTGAATACGCTGCCGCCGGAACCACTGGAGCTCCGCGATGCCCTAACATGAAGGTCGATGGTTAAATGATGTGATCAGTGAGTGAGATTTTGTTGAGATTTAACTATGGTTAAATCTTCTGATAGAATTTACTACAGAATATGAAAAATGAAAAAATGGCTATTTTAGATGTGATATCTGTAGTATTTTGAGATTTATGATGCAATCTATAAATTAGCCTAACTTTTTTTTTGCACTTATTGTAGCTACTGCACATGCTATTTAAATGCTAGTTGCATCAAATCCCACTGTTATTTGTTTTTGTGATGTTGTGTTAAATTTGATTGTCTTCAGGTTGCTCCATATTAACATAGCTTATTGTTGATGAGCTAAAACACCTTCATAAAGTCTCCTTTTAACCTAACTCTTCAAGTCCTTGGCATATTTTTTGAGATTGCAAATAATCTTTTAAGTGCAATTCATTTCTCAGCAATAGGCACTTCACTCATCAAGATTCTTCTTCGTCTAGCTCGAATAAAGTCCATTAAATGTCCCTAATGATATACTCAACTCCAGCTACATCTCTTTATACTGAATCATAAAAATTAATTTTGATTCATTCAGTAATTGAGAGAACTCGAGTATCAAAAGAGGAAATACATGGCCCTGAAGGGGTGTGCATTTAGTTAGTTTGATCGATTTGGTTAACTAAACTAAAATAAAAATCAGTTTCGATTTTAAATTTTAAGAAATCAATCCAATTAAATAAAATTATAAATCACAAATCAAACCAACCAAATAAATTTCAATCAGTACGGTTCGGTTTGGTCAAAACCAAACAGTGAAAACATAGCATAACCATGCCGACCGGCAATAAAAAAAACCCTAACTTCACTGAAGACTTCAACGATTTAATCTTCGGGCAAGCGAAGTGCGACGCACTGATGGATTTTATTTTAAAAGTATAACCGTTAAATGTAAATAACTTAAATTAATAACCTGTTGTACAATTGAGTTAATTAATTTGATCAAATACATTATAAATAGATTAATTACATATTTAAGTTAATTGATATAATTTAAATAAAAAATAAATAAGTTTAAATTTTTTGTGATAATTAGTTGGTTCAATTTCACAAGCATAAAATCAAACCGAAAATTAAATAATCATATTTGATCACTTATCAAACTGTTAACCAAACTGATAACTGTCAAATCGAACGAAATCGTGCAAAATTAATCTGTTCAACTCTATTTTTCGATTTTAACTATTTATTGCACGCCTCTACCGTGAGGTCGTAAAAGAATGAAATTTCGCAAATGGCATGCATGCTAAATACAATTAGGTCCCAACATTGCATATCTAAATTTATCAAAAAAAGACATTGCATGTCTAAAAATAACAATGCAACAGAATCAAATGATCTCCAAATCACAACCAAAATAACTATTTACGACCAGTCAGTTAACAGCCAACCGCTCTACCACTGAGCTACTGAGGAACAGCCAACCGCTCTACCACTGAGCTACTGAGGAACAACGGGAGATTACAAAATATTGTGAATGAAAATCTCTTTGAAAAAAAGTTCTAGAAGATTACAAAATATGCATTGCAAAGTTCTTCATTTCTCAAAATTTATGACAACTGTCAACTTTTAAAGATGCAACATAAAATCAAGTAAACTCTGATCAAACTGATTCTGATATGCAGGTGCAGAGGAGTCAAACAAAAGCTGCAGAAAACCATCCGAAGTCAACCGCAGACGAAATTGATGTCATCATCTTCATTGCTTCCATTCTGGTTTGCTAGCTCGGCATAATCATTGATGGAGGCAGCGTGGAAGAGATGCCCTCTACTTCTGTCCCCTATTTTCACAGCCCTTGTGCTGCTCCCAGCCCTGCCTTTGTTCATCTGCAGGAGTGATCCCACATAGAAAGAAGAGTTTTACCGAATGGCAGAAACTTGCAAGCAATGAAGCAGTAACAATGAATCATGGGGATGCAAGAGAGCCAATCAGTAATGAATGTATTCCAGTTGCTAAGTTATTTACAGGTATTCTAGCATGGGTTGCTTGAAGAGTGGGGTCACCTCAGTAAAACACTGTTTAGCTATCAATGAGATCTATTAAGTTTTTGGCTACTGCATGATCAAACCATGACAAACGTTAGCCATGAATTATTTCAATCAAGAGTTCAAATTTAATTATGTTGACTTAAAAGTCCGTCACTCTCCGAAGGCTTGGAAAACAGAAAGACAAACAATAAAAACCCCCGTATGGTAGGCAACATAAAACCTTCACAATCATCTTCACCGACTACTACAGAGAAAGCCTTTTAGGTTTCTTACTCAGCGAGGCGATGAGAAGGATGCAAGTGGGAAAAAGAAAAAGCATGAGAGATTGCTGGATCAGGAAACTGGAGAAGTCTATCAGGTCTCAGATTCTCCACCCTCTTCTGAACTTGATATGGTGAGAGGTAACGTTAATTATAGGAGTTTTCGCCAAGGAGTAGCAGCAGCACATAGTAGATCCGTGTTAGATATGCATGTGCATTTCCACAAGAACAAAGTAAATCACCCCAATAGGTTGCTAAAGATTATCTGGTGCAAGATTTGGTTTCAAGCCGCAGATGTTAAAAGATCAGAGATGCATGTATATATTTGCTGATCCTAAATACAATACAGATTGCAGTACATTAGAACTTAATAATCTGTTAAAAGGAAAAACTAAGCACTGATTAGCAAAAGGCCAAGACTAAATACTGCTTGTTGCACTGAAATTGAACCAAATATTTTGCGAAAAGAATAGAACTTGAACATTAAAAACAAACACACGAGTGAAAGACTCCACTATGAGATACTTACAGCACGTAGAAGAGTCCTTCTATCCCTTTCACGAGCACTTTTAATTGCCTGTAAAGAAAATCAGAACACCTCAGGCCACCAAAGTGGCATATGTAACATATGCATCAAAAAGAGAGAAGATGAATCACAAACCTCATCAAGTGCCTTGGTCTCTGCTTCCACCTCTGAGCAATCCCTGAGGAAAACAAAGTTTCACTACTACGACTAACTTTAGACCAAATCAAGTTTATACAAAAAATGGATCAAAATTTTGAATTACATAACCTCCCCACTATCTGATCTCTCCTGCAGCAGCACTTGGCACACACATTTAGATCCTTGGCACATCCTAAACACATAGAATAAGATGTTATCTTGGCTCGAGGGTCGAAGATTGATCGAAAGTTGAATCGGATTTTGAATCAAATCGAAATTGGCTCAAGCCAAGCGAGCCGACTAACAAACCATTTTTTTAGTTCAAAATTTTTATCAATCCAATCTTGCGTCAACATGGGATCGGATTGAGCTAGCTCAAAATCAGATCAATTTAAAAAAAAAAATTTTTTTACTTCAATGAATTCCTAATTGATGATTACATTAGAATTTCCTTCATGGTCTTTGTTTAAATTTTGTTCAATGCAGATTAACTTCTTTATTTCTATTTCTAGCTATTATATCAAAATGAACATCATAATTTAAGTTAGATAAGACATTTATACCTAAGATTTGATCTAAAAGATCAAAAATTAATCAAAAGTTGGATCAATTTTGGCTCGAATTGATAATAAATGAGCCAGACCTAACTCGAATTGAAATCGGATCAAGCTCTTCTCATTCATATTTTGGATCGAATTGAAAACCTTCAATTCAATCTTGAGTCGAGGTTGAATTAGCTCAAACTCGGATTGTTAACAGCTCCAAACGCAAAAAGAAAACTCAATTTGAAAAAAAAGCATACTAACAGACAAAGTCATCAATCAATGGAGCTGAAATAAACAATATAAGTTGAGATGCATGCCAGTGCAAATAGTGTGGTAGGCTTGGCGAACTGCCCTCTTGGTGCACTTCTGACTGCACATAAACTCTAAGTAATAGATACAAGAAGAATTAAACAGATATGCAGTATAATTTGTAAAAACTAACCACTTGGCAGGCTCTACGAGAGGCTTGTACTTCCCATACCTAAAGGTACAATTTGACAACAAAAAGAAATTTCAGAAAGTTACCGAGATCTGAAACCCTAAACCCTAAAAAGTTCCATGAGGGAAAAGATTAACGGAAGAGATCATAGAAGACCTGCGTTTCCATTCGATTTGCTCCTTGCAGCGAGGACAGACTCCAGTGATCTCCGAAAAAGGCCGAAACTTTCCCCCCAGTTCCTGCATATGCAATAGGAAAACAATCAGAAAAGGTCCATCGGCGACGATAGACAAGAGGATGCAGGACCGTTTCGTTCTTCTTTTGCCCAGCGTTGGGTTTCCAAGCGTATCGATTCTGGTGCTTCGGGGGGCCGTAACGCGTCGACATTGCTGCCGTCGCCGCCGAGGGGAGGGGCGGAGAGGGAGAGAGAGATGATGAAAAACCCGCCCGCCGCGTACAGAGCCCGCCCGGGGGAGGCGAATTGCTAGGCCTGTTCGGCGAGGAGGGACAGACCAAAATATAATATTAGTTTATAAAATAAAATAATAATAATAATAATAAATAAATTTTTTAATCATTTTATATAAATTTTAATATAAAAAATATTATTTTATTTCACATACTCAATAATTTTTAATAAAAATATTAACTTTATTCACAGATCAAAATATTAAAATTTAATATTTTAATTTATAATTTAAAATAAAGTTAATATTTTTATTAAAAATTATTAAGTATGTGAAATAAAATAATATTTTTTTATATTAAAATTTATTTATTATTATTATTTTTTAAATTAATACCATTTCAGTCTTAATTTTTTTTTTTGAAAAAATTACTCTTAAATCTCTGAAGTTGATAGCACATTTTAAATAGATCTAAAACTTTTAAAAACTTTTCAAATAAATCCTTGAATTTAATAGAATGCTTCAAATTAAAATATTATTTTTAAAATTTTTTACTTAACCCCCTAAGAGAATAGGTGAAGTACTAGTTTAAAATTACTTATTAATCTCAAAGATTTATTTGATAGATTTTAAAATTTATAGATTAATTTGATATATTGCATTAATCTCAAATAACTAGAGTAATTTACTTTTTAAGAGCAAGCTCTGAGAGTTTTTTTATTTATTTTGAGAGATAAAATCAAAAGGCAAAAACAGTTTTAATTCATTATATAATTTGCTTATAATTGTTCAATTATTGTTCAATTATTGAGTTTTTTTTTTCTAGTTATTTGTGTGGACTCAATAATTTTTCTAAGAGATTATTGCAATAAGATGTAACATTAAACAAAATAATGTTTTATTTATTTTGTATTCATGAACATATAATAAAGAAAAAATGAATATAACATATTATATAAGATGTTGAAAAAAGTTATCACTATATAAAATTATAAAATATTTATGTAAAATAAAAAACTCATACAAATATATACCTATATATATATATATATATATAACAAATAACAACTATTTGATTTGATAGGTGAGTAATTATTGTTCTTTCCCAATGCGATGAAGCATAAACTAACCGTTTCTAAAATATAGTCGACTTATGATAAAAAAAAATTAAAATTTTAATGGAGTGCAAAAGTCATGAGGAAAGAAGTAAAAATTTCACGAAAGCCAGACATATATTTGAAAAGAGCATTCCCAAATATTAGAATCTTTTCTAATACCTCTAATCGAATATCTCTCCTCTAATAGCTCTTTTTTAACAGCTTTCAAAGAGTTGTTCAACTTTTAGAGATACTCAAGCTTTGTAAAAGATCGAATTCTATTAATGATTTAAACAGCCTAGACTACGTCGTGGTTTTTTCTTCGAATACTCGAATTTTCATGTAAAAACTACTGTCCTATTTTATTTTATTTTGATCAATTTTTTGCATCAACACCAAACTAGCTTGTCGATGTTGTCTTAATAAAAGAGTGTAATAAAGAAATGTAGAATGTATGTAGATTTCGCGTGTTAAAACGATTGTATGGACAAAAAAATCTCTATCAATTGCTGTGCATTTACAAGCTTGAAGACTCAACACATGGCTCTCCCATATGAGTGTTCTCGATGTCTTCAAAGTTACTATCAAATTATTAAGTTGGATTAGAATGAAGTAAAGGTTGCCTTCATCACATATTATTATCGGATAATGTCATTTGATTCAAAAAATGCATGAGCAAACTATACAAGAATAATAGATGCATTCTTCAAGGAACAAAAATTTAATTAGAAACTCAAATTCTTGCATTAATGACATTGCTGTCGATAGTAAGTATTTTCAACGACACTTAAAGGACCTCGAAGATACATTTTTGAGATTGAGGTGATTTCAGATGAAATTGAAATATTTTCAATTTGGTGTCTTTTCTTAAAGTCCTTTTTTTGAAAGTCTATTTGCTGTCATGTCAATTTCCAGTTTTTCATACAGATAACATAAGTTCTCATGCCTTGTTTAATAACTATCTAAAAAAGATGTAAAAAAAAGAGAAAATAAATTATTTTATAGAGTTGACGAGAAAAAATTTATTTTAATATTATAAAGTGTGATGCTCATGGACTGGGAGTAATCACCAGGTGATGTCCTAAAAGTGCGGCTCCTGGCATATCATTTGGAGCCATTTATTTCGATTTAGTTTTATCCCATGATGAAGAAAATCTGTTTTTCTCTTAAAGAAGCAAGTGATCAACAATTGGAAGCTCTATAATTTAGACAAGGGAGACTTTTTAATAAGAAAATAAGAGGGTTTGCAGACCTGTTAAGTGTTAGGAAGAGCTAGTTTCATTAGAAGTGGTGAGAAGCTTATAGATTATTTTTAGAGGTAATTATACTTAAGTTCTTTAAGTTTACTGATCTTTACACAAAAACTCACAAATTTAAAATTCAATGTCATCAGTCAATAGTGGAATTTCGCCTTAAGGAGCTAGTTGAATATATCAATTCGAATAAGGGTTATTTGAATATAATTTTTTTGTCTTCACATAATTTTTTGTCTGTTGTCAATCTATTCCACAAGTTTGCTATATATATGTTCCAAATAAGCCATATTTACTATCAAAGTATCACACACCATGCCAGCATATTTGAATTGAGCTGGGGTTAGCCAAGGAAGAGTGCATATTTTGTTCAATGCTTATAAAAAGAAATGATGTCATTTGAAAATCTTAGTGTTCCATAAATGAGGCGTTGATGCAATAGATTGTAGAGGTGTACTGAAGTGTGTGCCACACGGAAGCATTTTGATTGCCAACCATTAATCCGTCGTTGCCATCAAAGGCCAAGAAGAGAAAGAGAGCGAAGGTACTAACTTTCTGAGTTTATTCTTCTAAGAGAAGTTCCTGTTTTCTTCTTTCAAGCCTTCTTTAGTGGTGAAATTAGTCAACTTTTTTATTTTTGCTTTCTACTTCCACTTCCATAAAATTGAAAATTTCTCAAAAAAAATCCTCTCTTAGAGGACTCCTAAAAAATTTAATAGAATATTTAAAATGAGAGCAACAAAGAGATTTCATATGTGATGCTACAAAGAGAAAAAAATTAGATAATGGTGGTAAAAAGGCTATTTTTTGATATTATTTAAGTAGAAGAATTGACCATTTAAGGGTGGTTTGAAGTATTAGAGGTGTTGAATTAAAGGGATAGGATAAGGTTTTGTATTAACATATATATGAAGGTGGCTAAAATAAAGAGAACAGTTGAACAATAGTGATGAGATTGCCTCTGATGCCATGTAACTTCAAGAATAAGATCATTCTTCAATGGTTCACTCTCACAAGGAAAATATATTTCCCTGCATGAATAATTCTATAAAAAAGATAAAATGAAAATTTCAATTAATCTAAGCATAGTTTCTCATGAAAGTGAAGGCCCATAGGGAGCCTAAGCAGTGAAAATTGCAAATTTTGAAATGGAGTTTGCATGAGACTTTGAAGAAACTAATAACAAATATAAATTTAAAAAGATTTATGTAGTTTGATTTAATTTAATCTCAGATTTAATTAAGTATTAGATTTTATGCCAGTACTATAGAAGCTGTTCATTTATTGAGAAGTTTAAAAAGAGAAAAAAAATTTATAATTAGTTTTTATTGATTTGAAAAAATGGATGATAAAGTCTTAAGGAAAATACTTTAGAGAGTATTAGAAAAAAAAAGAAATTTGTACTGCTTGTATTCAAGTTATTAAAGACATGCATAATAAAGTTATTGCTTGTGTTAAGACACAATGAGATTTAACTAAGGATTTTTTAATTACAATTAGATTATATCAAGACTCAGCTTTAAGTTCGTATCTTTTTTACTTTGATTATAAAAGTTCTAGCTAAATATAACTAAGATGAAGTGTTATAGCTTTTTATAGATAATATTGTCTTTATTGATAAAATTAAAGAGATAGTCAAAGCGAAACTCAAACTTTGGAGAGATACTTTAGAAATTAAAAGTCTTCGTTTCAGTAGATTAAAAATTAAATATATGAAGTGCACATTTAGTAAAAAAAAATACTTATATTGGTGATGTGATAATTAGTGATCAAATTATCAAATATTTATAAAATAGAAAAATACTTCTTGTGTATTATGTAATAGAAAATTTTCATTAAAACTTAAAGGCAAATTTTATAAAATTGTAGTAAGACCGGCAGTGATATATCAAGGTTTTCAGAACCGGACCGAAGATCGAACAGGTCAATCGACCGGTTCATGGTTTTATCGGTTCAACCGATTGAACCGTGGTTCAACCGGATGACTTAATAATTACATCATAATTAAATATAAATTTCCTAAATGTGAGATTAATTTTTAAAATATGATAAAAAATATTTTGAAAAAAATAGTACAACTAATTTAAAAAATTTACTACTACAAGAAATGTATAAAAAATTAAAAATTATAAAACAAAATGAATATAATTGCTTTTTCTTGTGAATTTGTCGTTCAAAATACTTTGTCTCTTTTATAACAATTCGAAATAAATTTATGATAAAAATAATAATAAATTAGCTAAACATCCATTATATAAAATAATTATTATTCAAAATATAGCATCAATATTAAAATATTAATGCCCAAATATTAATGTATAAAAATAAAATAAGAAGCTCAAATAATAATTCCGGTTTGTCCGGTTTGGCGGTTGGACCGGTTTTTACTGGTCCAACCCAGTTTTTACTTAATTTCGGGTCTAATATTATTTCGGGTCTAATATTGAACCAGACCGGACCTTGGACCGGTTCCCGGTTGAATCGGTCGAACCGGCCGGTCCGGTCCGGTTCTGAAAACCTTATGATATATGATATTGAATGCTGATCTATAAAGAGAAAACATATAAATAAGTGTTATATAAATAATAATGCTAAGGTGGATGAAGAATAGTATAAAAAATGAGTATATCTGTGCGAATTACACCAATTGAGGTTAAACTTAGAGAAAGTTTGCTCAACTAATTTGAACATATAAATTATAACCCGATTGAAGCTCCAATTAGGAAAATCGAGCAATTGATTTTTTCTGTGTACAAACAAAAAAAAGAAGATCAAAGAAGACATGACAAAAAATTATAAGAAGTGATTTTACTCACTTAGACCGAAATAAAAATTTGTTAATTGATATAACGCAATAGAAACAAATGATTTATGTAGCTGACCTCACCTAGTGGGATTACAGCTTGATTGTTGTTGTTGTTGTATTAAGACAAATTCGTGTGCACATATTCTCAATTTTTTCAATTAACAAAAAATATTTTTATATTTATTTATTCAATTGGATTTAGGCCTCTAAAATTAGTCTCAATTTTTTAAATTTCTAGACTTTTTTTTGCTTTGGATCAAATATCTTTTTTACTTTACTCTTTTTCTCATCGATCTTTTCGGAATATGTCAAAATGCCTTTATGGTTAGAAGGTAATATAAACTTTATTTTGGGGGCGATATTCGTTTCAAGCCTTTCTCGAGGGACTTAAATTAAATTTTTTTTAAAAAATTAGGACCAGCAGTAATGAGCCTTAAACCTCAGGGTCCCGGATGAAAGTTTCCCTTAAATTTGTGAAAATATTTGAGGGGAATCTAAACCCTTGACAGCGCCGAAGCAGTGGAGCATGTCAGCCTGGGATTCTTTCAATTTTCAAAAATTTGCCATCCACATCTCTTTCTCTTCAATTGATTGTTTCTTCTGTGAGTTACGAGTAGAAGAACACCCAAACCCAAACAAAGAGAAGTCTTTTTTTATTTGAAGGAGTCTTCAATTCTCTGCGAGTCTCTGCGAAGCTGATCTTTCCAACTTTGGAGAAGTTAGGGTTATTCCGAGTTCTCTAATGCCCGCCGTTTGCTTGGTAGAAGCTTGAAGCTTGGAAGGAGGCAAGTATTGTTTTTTTCTTCTTCTTTTTCATCTTCTTTCGCATTTTCGCTCTTTACTCGGCGTCTCGAGCGCGTTTGTCGGGTTTTCGATGTTTATGGTCCAACTGTTCATTGGCAATCTGTAGAAATAGTTCGCGGATTTCTTTTCGCATTTTTACTCGCTCCTTTTCGGTTAGATATGATGGTTGTTTCATTGAAATGTGTGATATGCTGATTCAAATGTCAATGGCTTGTGGGGTTGTTCTAGGGCTCGTTTTCGAGCTAAATTATGCTGCAGCAGATGGGAAACTAGCTGTTGCATTGTCTTTTTCCTTTGTAGCTGTTTCCAAGCAC
Source organism: Apostasia shenzhenica (assembly GCA_002786265.1). Taxonomy (NCBI): domain Eukaryota; kingdom Viridiplantae; phylum Streptophyta; class Magnoliopsida; order Asparagales; family Orchidaceae; genus Apostasia; species Apostasia shenzhenica. The sequence continues at coordinate 494,345 of KZ451905.1, forward strand.
AGAATTAATGGTGAGCTTGAACGAAACGTTGAAATACTGTAGAAGAAGGGTGTCTTTTTTGTATGAAATAGTTGGAAAAGGCTGAATGCTTGTGCCATTCTGTAGTTTTTCACATTTCTTGTGATTATTGAGGGTATGTGGCATATCTGCTTGACTGTATCTACGTGTTTCTGTTCTTTTCATTTTGGCTTGTGTGGTTCTGCTGCAAGTTACATTATAATGACTGTTAGCCCTAAGTTATTTTTGTCTTGTGAGTTTCCCAATCATTTAAACTGATTTGGTGGTGAAAATTTCTAGATGGCTTCCATGGATGGGAGCGCACTGAATCATTCTGCGCACAAGCCAGCAGAGTCTCCCCAACTTAAACGTAAAGAAAAGGAGGAATTACCCCAGGAATTGGACAGCCGCATTGCACTGCAGAACCCTGCTTCTGTTATCACAAAGGACACTGATTGGGACGAGCATTTTTCATCACTGAGGTCTCCTGAAATATTTCTGGAGGCTATGGCTGCTAAAAGTGTAAATTTGGGTTCTGGCTCGAATTCTGTTTCAGAATATCCTTCTAGTAGCCCTTTCTCTTCCGGATATACTGGAGCAACCGTAGAAGAACTAACAATGAGAGACTTCAATACACAAAATGCATGTAAGGGGGACTGTTCTACCAGTGGAGAGGACTCTTCTATCAGGAGCGGGTTTTGGCAAAATTGGACAAGAGTGGCTGGCAAATCTAGATTAGATTCGTTGCCTAAGGAACCACTAGGAGTGGCAGATAGAGGCGAAGCAGGTGAATCTCTGAAGCCCCTGATGCTGCTCAAAAGGCCTCTTCAATTGACACAAGTTAGCACATGCAATTCCAATGCACCTCAGAATACTTCTGATGATCATAACCAGGTTCTTTCGAGGAGTATACTAACAAGACAGTCTCATGAAATCAGGACAAAAGTTCTAAATGCATCTAGATTTCGGCACTCTGATGTGATGAACAGTTCGAAAGGAAAGGGGATTGCATTTGGTCATCAAGGAGTAGATTGTGTTTCTGGACTTGTGGCTCAAAGCCAGAATAAAAACGTTACCAATGAAAACATGCAGACAACTGAAGGATTGTGCAAATCAATTCCAAAGGCAGATGAAACCACCTTAGCTGGTGGGAGTGGTGGATGTGTTGAGTCAAACGTCCATCCTGATGGAACTAGCTTGAGGAAATGGCTTAAATCCTATCAGAACAAGTCAAATAAATTTGAGAAGCTGCTGATGTTTAAGCAGATCTTGGAGTTCGTAGACACTTCACACTCGGAATGTCTAGTATTACAGAATTTACAGCCATCTTATTTTGTGGTTTTGCGATCTGGTCTTATTAAATATATTGGCTTGTTAAGTAGAAAAGTCAAGCCAGGTTTGATGATGGATTCAGCAAATCAAAATGATATGCTGGAGTCCAATCTGAAAAGGAGAAGATCCGTGGAACATGGTATGGAGTCTCAGGTTGCTTTGTCAAAAAAACAATCAAAATTACATCATGGAACAATTGCTGATGGAATTATCAAATATGGTCAAGATTTCAGTGGGCAAGTTAGTCAGGCTGAGCCAAATTTAATTTCTAAAATCTCTGGAACCACTACTAACCCAAGTTCTGATCTCCAGAAATCATTATCAGAATTTTTAAAGTTAGAGGATACATGGTATACTAGCCCAGAGGAGCTAAATGAAGGTTCTTGTCCCTTTTCTTCAAATGTCTACAGTCTTGGTATTTTACTCTTTGAGGTAAAACAAGTATCTTATGATATGTGCATTCTTGATAAATTTTCTATTCTCTAATGTCTCATTTGCTGCATTGCCTAGAAAATAGAATACAATGACATTTATAAGTTTTTTGACATATATCGTTGTCACACAGCGCTAAGGTCCTGTTTGGCACGAGGACCAAAATCAGGATCAAAATGGTTCTAGTTTAAAAAACAATAATAACAATAATAAATAATTTTTTGTAATATTTTATATAAATTTTAATATAAAAAATATTATTTAATTTCACATACTCAATTATTTTCAATAAAAATATCAACTTTATTTCACATCTTAAACTAAAATACCCTATTATTATTATTATTATTTAAACTAGTATTATTTTAGTTCTGATTTTGGTCATCGTGCCAAATAGGGCCTAAAATTATATGTGTTAAACATTTAGTTTAGGTTTTCTACCAGAAAATTAGGTGAAACAACATTTTTTATGGTTTCCAATCATGCCATCATTATAGTTGTTTACTTGTTTGGGGAGAGAAACATAGCGTATGCACTCTTATGGTCTATTGGTATGCTTATATCTCCATTCATCACCCTCATGAATCTTACTTTAGCTATTTCTTTGCATAATTTCTTATTCATTTTTGAATTCATGTACCACCAACCTTTCTCTCAAATCACTCTATTTCACATCTAACACAATTTTCAATAAATCAATCAACTTTATTTCATATGTAACGTAATTTTTAATATAACTAATTCAATTTATTTTACATCATACATATTTTTTGAAAAAAATAAAAAATCCAATCAAATCTTCTTTGTTATCCTTTAACCAAAGAGAGCCTAAGTGTGGATTTCTTTCTAAAATTAATTTGTAAAAATGAGTTGATATAAGCCTGAATGTTTTTTAGAATTTATAGACTTAGGTTTTAATGCTTTCAAACACGGAAAATTATTTTTTCTTAAGGCACTTTGAAATTAAGCACACAATTACTATGATTGTTGTGTCCAAATAAATCCTGATTTGGTTGAGTTAGATTCATAAGTTTCTAAGTTTGATTTACGAAAGTTGTGGCCACTAAACCAAATTTAAGAAAAATAAAAAATAAACCAAATTTATGAAAGATGTATGAACTATGATAAATTATGAGATCCTAAGATGGCTAGATTTGTTTTGAATCAAGGTGAGTTTTATAAGAATAAATGAAGAAGCTTGCACAATTTCGGCCATCTTAAACTTGGCTTGAGCCGTTTAACTCAGAAAATTGAAGATTGCAAGCGCAAACCATGTTATATGCCTAGTAATTGCTTATTTGTTATAAACACTATCTGCAAGTGCAAGATAAGATATTTATAGATCTTATTTGATTGAGGTAATTTTGTAGATTCATTACATTCATCATCTGCTGTTATATAAGCTACCTATGTTCAAGATGATGTACTATTTCTAGTTTTCCTAACCACTGATTGCCTATAAGTATTGTTAAAAATGTTCGCTTAGTAAGTAGGAATATTTGCTAGATTCATCATTGTCAGTCGTTGATAAGGAACCTTTTGTTTTTGTTAGTTCTTTTGCTACTTTGAGATGGGGAAACTACATTTTGCTGCGATGTCTAATGTAAGGCACAGAATTCTTCCTCCAAGTTTCTTATCAGAATACCCGAAGGAAGCTGGCTTCTGTCTTTGGTTGCTTCATCCAGATCCTTATTCTCGGCCAAATTCAAGGCAAGCAAAGGACTATGTTGGCAGAACATAGTCATAGTCATTTTTTGTTTTTCTGCACGTAACATGAACAATAAGTAAAAAATTTTCGCAATGCATGTTGGTAGTTTCTGCCACTCTCTTGTTGGAGGTTTCTAATCTTTTTTCAGTTTTTCCCACATTTTCAAACATTTATGCTTTTTGATGCATATGTTGAGAAATTGGCTATATAGCATGAAGATGGACATTTCATCCATTTCCTATTGTTAATCATTTGTTCACGTCATTAGTTGTATGAGTCTATTTGAAAATGGCCATTTTGGTTGGGGACTTGGCTGACACAATCAATGTTGATATAAGGTGCACGTTTGTACAGTTGACTATAAAAAACGTCAAGACTAATGGGAATACCATAAATGCAATGAGCCAGTGATGCACTTCATCTAATGAACAAAATTATTTTTTATGTATCATGTTCTTTGCTTACAGTGGCTAGTATAATTTTTATTGAATCTTAAGAACATGATCAACTATATTTATTGTTAGATGTCAATCCAGTTAACGATTGCTGCTGCTGTTAAGCATGTGGGATCTAATGCAACTTGCAAGAATTCTTCCTTTCACTAACCTCATTATGTTTGCCCTTCATACTGTACTGCCCCCCTAATTATCCATTCTTGATTCGTCATTAACCTTATTATAATAGTTTGTTCTTTGGCGGTAACTTCTGATGGGTTGATCCGCACAATTTTCTATTGCGTCAGCATTCAGTGAAGATGCTCTTTTCCATTCTTTAAGCATTAACAAAGATGTCAATTGAGAGAGCCCTTTCATTGCAACTTCCATTCTTTGATCACTCAAAGCAGTTTACTGAGGGAATGAGATAGCTCTCTCTCTCTCTCTCTCTCTCTCTTTCTCTCTCTGTACACACACGTGTGCCTGCACGTGAGTGCATGTTTACAAACATATGTACATATGCATGCACATTTGCCAAGCATTGTTGTGTTTCTGGGTTGCATTTGCACCTGCACATGCATGCGTGGTTGTGTGGGGTAATGCCCACTGGCATAGAGTGTTTTATTACAGGTGCGTAAAAATTGAATCCAATGAGAATTGAGAATACTTAAGTCGTTTATGTAAGCTTAATTATTTTAATAACAAATGCATTTGCCAAATCTTCTGGGTCCTTGATAACCTAATGGTTTTCTGTTATTTTAGGGAAATTTTGTCAAGTGATTTTCTGCGTGAGTGCGACAATGTTTATTCTATGGATAAACTGTCCACATCAACTGATGAAGATGATGCAGAAGCGGACCTTTTATTACATTTTCTTTCATCTGTGATGGAGGAAAAGGGAAGCAAGGCTGCTAAGTTAAATGCAGATATTCAATGCTTGGAAGCTGATATTAAAGTAGTGGAGAGAAGGCACTCATCAAGTGTTCGGTCTCTTTCGAATGTTAGAAGTGTGCTGGAAAGCTGCAGTGACATCTCAGATATCCATACTCATGAAGTTGAAGGTATTTCTGCACGGCCAGTTTCTGGTGCGAAAGAGGAAAACTCGTTGAAGAATATTGATCAACTTGAGCATGCATACTTTTCTATGAGATATAACATTGAACTCTCTGGACATAATGTCGTAGCACGCTCAGATGTTGACGTCCTTAAATTTCGTGATAATTTCTGTCAGTTGTACAATGAGACTGGTTCAAAGGAGAATTCAAATGATCGCCTTGGTGCATTTTTCGAAGGTTTATGTAAGTATGCTCGATATAGCAAATTTGAAGTTTGTGGTAGTCTAAGAAATGTAGATATTCTCAATTCGGCCAATGTCATATGCTCTTTGAGCTTTGATCGTGATGAAGACTATTTTGCTGCTGCTGGGGTTTCAAAGAAAATCAAAATTTTTGACTTCGGAGCTCTTTTGGATGAAACGGTTGATGTTCACTACCCATTGATAGAAATGTCGAGTAAATACAAGCTCAGTTGTGTCAGTTGGAATACCTACATCAAGAATTATCTAGCTTCAACTGATTATGACGGTGTTGTGCAAGTATGTTTTCTGTTTGTTTCAAGTCTCTTTGCTACATCCTTTCTGTTTAAACATACATTTTGATCTGCATCTGTTTATTATAGCATTATCTATTATTTATACTCTAAGGTGCATGCTATTTCTTTTACTTTATCCAAAAGTGTGTGCCTTACATAAAGTTAAAGAAGTGTGCTTTAAAGGGGTGAAGCAGAAGCTTTGTTCTCAAAGAGCACCATATGCCCCTTGTTTTCAATTTTTTTGCTTGTTTGAAAAGTTGTTCGTTTTCTCTGTTGATATTATGTTGAATTTATGCAGATAAAGATTTACGGGCTGGTTTTCAACTTTTTGTTTAGTTTTTTAGTTTTAAACTGCTGCTAGTATACGTGCATATGCATCTTCTAGCAAGGTGTTAATGTGAAATTGGAATGGTGCTATTGTGAAATTGGAATGGTTTTTGCGGCTATTTACCTTAAAATAGAATCCCTAGTTATTTTTATCTTCCAGCTATCCTGATATGTGAGTTTTTCTATTTCTTATCTTTCGTTTAAGTTTTCCTTGTGTCATTTAATATCTTTCCTTCAGGTATGATGCTCCTGTTTGGTTGATGAAAAAAATGTCGACTTGAAAAGTTTTAGCCATCCTTATATGACATAATGTGAGTTTGTTATGTTAAATGTTATATAGGATATGAAATAAAGTTAGTAGTTGTATTAAAATTTTTATAAGAAGTAATGTAAAGTAATCTTTGTAGGATCGATGGCGTCATCTAAAGGGGATAAATAGACGATTTGTACGAAAAAATGAAAAATATTTTACACTACACAAAATAGCATTAATAATAATAAGAAAAATAAATATGCTGAAATGTAATTACATACAAATGATACATAGACAATGACATCTAGAAAAGCACACAAGGACTTACATGGTTTAACACTTACAATGCGTTCACGGATTCCGTGTCACTCAAAGACCAAACTTTTCACTATCACACAGAGCAAGGTTGCAATATTTCACTCATAAATCCTCATACAAAGGCTCATAGTGTTATTCTCACCTTCATACAGAAGGTGAAGTAGCCTCACACAGAAGCATAACTCTCACACAGAGAGTTCTCACCCATCTCTTCAAAAAGATAAAAGAAAACTCAAAAGAGAGAGAGAGAGTATATAAATTAGTCAGAAAAAATTAAGTTATAATATCACCTAAATCTACTAGTAAAAACATAAAGCGCAATGAGGGTTCTCCTCTTTATAGCTTGAGCACAAGAGCACGGGTCCACATACAAAGTTCTTTTCACCAAGGATGCTTGATCACTAGTAGTTTCTTTAAATTCTTACAAATTTGATATAAATTCAATTTTAAGTTATGAAGCACTCTAGAGCACATTTTCTATAAATAGAGGACTCAAAACACTCAATAAAGTTGGAAAAATGATTCTCGATTGGAAAAAGAAATGGCTAGCTAAAATCTCAGCATAAGTCACTTTAAAATCAATTCTGGTACTAATTTGTTAATCAAAACCCATGGATTTACTTATCGTTGAAAAGATCTCGAAGTTTACTTTCCAACGAAAAAAATAATATCTATTCGAGATTTATAGTGAAGGTTATGGCCAAAAAACTTAAGGTCGGAAGGTTGAATATTCACTATAGTTGACCAAAGATGTTGATTGCTCACTTTAAGAAAACTTAACCTGTCCTTAATTTTTTTTCCCTGCTCAGTCGACCAAGTTGGTCGACCAACAAGTGAAAACATCCTTTTCACTTTCCAATTGATCTAAAACACTCTAAATTGAATCGGGCTCAAACCTAACTCACCCCTAAGTCTAATGTGCTCATGGATGGATCGTTCCATCATACTTTTGTATATTCATTGTTGATTTTCATAATTTCTACTCCGAAATAAAAATAAATAAATTTGTATCTCGATCACTTGAGCTTTGTCCTTTACAATTCATCAAGTCGTTCTCGTGTAGATGCTTTTAATCATGGTTATTGCTCAGCATCTTTATCATTGCTCGATCTCATAGCTTAATATTTTCATTAAATTGATCTACATCAACAAATATTGGATGAAATCATTAGTATAATACTAATTTAAACTATTAGGCAAACTTCAAAATAATTTGATACGAGAGAGGAACTAACAATTTTTTTGTTAAAATGGAGAAACAAGGTCTATCGAGCATCAAATCACAGGATGATCGATCCAGTGAGAGGATGGTTAATTCACTGGGAGGCTGGTGTTCTGGTAAGAGGAGGTCTATTCTAGCTGCACTGAAGGTTAGTTGAGGTTGCAGAAAGCAGAGATGGAGAGGAGGCCGATAATGCTATGTTAAAATGGTTCATGTCTTCACTGTTACAATAAACTCTATCAAATGTAAAGAGAGGGAATAATTACAAATAGAACCCTCAAATATAAAAGTTTTCCAACATTTTTCCTCAAGCTGGAGCATATATATCTGTCGAATCTAGCTTACTACATAAAAAGGAGAAACGAGAAGGTCACAAAGCCTTAGTGAAAATATATGCAAGCTGATCTTCCATACTAATGTGAGGATTGACTATTTTTTTTGTCAAAATAACATTTTATATGTAAGAACAATGCACCTGAATATGCTTTGTTTTTTATGGAAAACATGGTTGGCTATATAGGTTGTAGCTCTATTATTACAATGCATCAACATAAGTTGCTCAACTGGTAAACCAAGTTCTAAAAGAGTTTTTATTCACATCATTTCACAAGACGAGTGAACCACATCTCTATATTCAACTTGCTATGACAGTTTGCTTATTTTGTAACAAGGTTTTCCTTACAAAAATGCAATATCCAGATGTGAACTTTCTAACATCAACTGATCTGGTATAGTCAGCATTAGAATACGTCTCGATTTTTAGATGCTCATTCTTCCTTTCCTGTATGTATAATAATCCTTTAGTAGGATTCTTCTTGATGTATTTAAGGATCATGAATACAGTTATCAAGTGTATCTGTTCAAGATTTTGAATAAATTGATTGACAATATCAGCCGTAAAGGCAATGCCAGGTTGAGTAGCATTGCAATATATCAGCTTACCAGCAAGACGTCTATAAAATGAGGCATCCTCTAGAGGTTGTATATCATCAGTAATTGCAGAACATCTATGAGAGTATCAGTTGGTTTGCATCCAAGAAGTTTCAGTTTCCTTTAGAAGAATAGTAGCAGATTTTTGGGAGAAAACAACATTGTTCTTAATATAGGCAATTTCAGTTCTCAAAAAATACTTAAGTATAATTGAACCAGATGGAGTGTCTTATGAAATAGAATGGTTTGTCATGCTATTATGAAGACCAACTTCATTAGTCACTTTATAGAACTTGTCAAACAATGCATGAGGGCTTTGTTTTAGGTTATAGATAGCCTGAGGATACGTATTTGTCTTCCCAAGAGCAATATATTGAGGAGGTTACTCCATGCATACAATCTTAGAAAATCTTCATAGAGAAAGGAATTGGTGACATTCATTTGAAATAGATCTGTCATGATTTATTGCAACAGATAATAGAATTCTTACAGAGTTTGATTTGGCTACAGGAGCAAAGGTCTAAAAATAATCGATCTCGTGAATTTGAGCAAACTCTTTCGCTATAAGGCATGCCTTATAGTTATTTTGTCCCATTAGACTTAAATTTTATGGTGAATACCCATCGACAAGCTACGAAATAAACACTCAATGGAGAATTTACTAACTTCCATGTCCCAGGACGAAGAAGAGTTGGCATCTTTTGCTAGTTTCCATACTGAGATCTTTAGTACTTCATGATATGATCTAGGTATATCACAATAGACAAGGTAAGGAAAAAGAATAAAATAATGTGGATAAATAGTCAAATATCAAGTGAGAATACATTGATGTACAGTACTATGTTTATTTTTATGTATAGACATAGGAGGATCTAAGGAGGTATCTATGGTGGAAGTAGTAGGTATTGCAATAAGTAGGTCGCAAGCGGGAACTGTACTTGTCAGATCATTGCATCTTGTAGATAGTGGTGGTAGTGGACCAACGACTATTTGAAAACGATAAGTTTATACTTGAATTGGGCAATTCATAGGCATTGGAGCTGCTGGAGGTAGAGGAACAAAATCTGATTTATGAGTGGCAGGAATTTTAGAAAGGATATAGTTGATTCAAAGTATGTTACATCAACAGTGATATAAAATTTTTGATGCATTTGATCATAACACCAATACCTTTTTGGAGTTTGAGAGTACCTTTGAAATATGTATTAAGCAACTCTAGGTGAGAGCTTGTCAAACACTTGGTAGGAAATATGAACAAAGCAAACACATTTAAAGATATGAAGTTTTGTTTGATTCGAAGATTGAATTTTAGATAGGAGAAAAAAATAATTTATTTTATAAGTTTAATAAAAAAGAAATTTAGTTTAATATTGGGAAGTGTGTAAAATATAAAATAAAGTTAATTCTAATATTTGTATGTGTTAAATGTAAAATAAAGTTAATTTTTATAGTTAAAATTTGTGTTGGGCTAACAAAAGCTCGAGCTAAACAAGCTCTGAGGAATAACTGAAAATAATGATTTGTTGGGATATAGGGTGGAGTATGGAGATTTATCACCAGTGCTACAAGAGAATAGTTTGTTAATTAAATAACAAGTTGCGAGGGATGAGAACATTCATCTAAAACTTTATAATGCAGGCAATATCAAGCTGACGACGATATTTATGTTCGGCCACACCATTATGTTAAGATGAACAAGCACATGATGCCTAATGGAGAAGCCCTTTGGAGGTACAGAAAGTGGAAATTTCGAGTTGGGTTTGTTCAACAACATTATCCATGTGAATGTAGATAACACTTCAAAATGACTCTTTAACAAATACAACGTGGTAACACTAAAAGAGTCATAAATAAAGTTAACAAAAGTAACTCAATTTCAAATTAGTGGACGTAAGGCTGAGGCCCCAAAGTTTTGAATGAATCAGATCAAGGAGGCCTTACTACTGTTAATGGATACAAGAGGAAAATAGACATGATGATGCTTTCCAATTTAACAAGTATCACTTAAACTTGATACTAAACTGGGTAGAACAAATCCCTTCGATAATCGATTAGGAGGGGGCGTGGCCAAGACATTAGTGATTGTATTAAGCGAGAATAGAGAGGTATCAAGTGAAGAGAATAAAGTTTTGTTACCAGGCATATATGATGAAGCATTTAAATATCCAAGTAATATTAAAAAAGTAGCAACTGTTGAACTCAGAGTGATAGTATGAGATGTAGATGTCAACATTTCAGACAATTTGATGGTCGCTATGAAGGAGTTCTTAATTGAAGAGGTGCATTGAATATCCCTACAAAGGCACTGTTTCACAAGAAATTACAGACGCACATGGGCTTTTATGAGAATAAACCCTTTGGATGGAAGGAGGATCCTCAAAAGGTGCTGGTTGGGGAGGAGTGTTGATAGGAGGTAGCGAGCTGTAAGAAAAAATAGCAAGAATGAATACTGCACAAGAGAGGAGGTGCTACAAGAGAACTACTTCACGCGGACCCAATGGATGCTTCCTACTGTTACAAGAAAATGGCTTCTAGTAGAATGGCTTCCATTAGAGTGGAGTGCCAAGGGGATTGGCTGCAAATGGTGAGTGGTAGAGGAGATTGTCATCGAGTAGGGTAGAAGAGAAGGGCAAGGAAGACCTTGCAAATTTTCGAAGAACAGTGGAGGAAACTGCGATGAAATGTGAGTGCATGTAGACTATTAAGCATGAAATCAGATGTTATATAGGAGACTGAAGCTGACGAAAGGATGACCAAAGGTGGCTAATCTGCCGAGAGTCTAGTGGTTTTGGCGAGAAGAGGCTGGCTAATTTGCTGAGAGGCTGGTGGTTTTGGTGAGAGGAGACTAATTTTGATTGTTCCGGAGGTAGGCTTGAGAACAAGGGTTTTGAAACTCGCTTTGACATCACGTTGAAATAGTTTATCTCATTCATAATTACAATAAATCCTCTTATAATAGGATCCTCAAATTTAAAATTTCTAATAATATTTTTATTGGATTTTGTGTGTGAAGAAATAAAATTATATTATTATTATTATTTTAAAAATAGTGGATGCCTTTTTTTTCTATGGCTATTATTTTTTGCCGTGAGCCAAACTCATAAATGTTTAAGCTAGATGGTCAAGTTATACCCATATTGTAGATATTTTTTATTAGATATAAATGCTTTATTAATTATTTTACATTTCTTTGAGTCAACTGGAATACAATTATTGTTTCATTGTTACACGTTCCTTGAATATTTGTTTTGAAGAAAACTTTGCATAATTTGTGTGAAGCTTTAAAGTAGTCTTGGCTTGTTCTTCCTACACTTCAGTCAAAGAAATGAGAAATTTTTATTGATCTTTGTTGGTGTTCACATGCTAAAAACCCTAATTTATTCTTGATTTTGTACCCAATTTATTAATTCATAAAAGAAGCTTCTTCAAGGATATCTTTTAAGATTATTCTGCTTTGACCTTTCGAGAAATTGTTGAAAAGCTGATGTAGAGATTCCATGATTATAGTATTATTGTTTAGTCAATGTTATCTATAATTCCTTAGTTTGTTAGTTTTCTTATGTTATGAGATTTTGTTATTTTTTTCCTTTCTTTTTCACGGGATTCCCTATTTTGTGAAGTGTTAGTTTCCAATGGTAGGGGAGTTGGTTTTTGTAATTTGCTATAAGAGATTGTTAATTTGAACATAATCAGTAGTGAAAATATTATTTCGTACTTTCTCTAATTTTATGGCATCAAAGCCAGACTTTTCGCTGATATAAAGTTCATCGACAACCATCACCGACCAAATGGTAAGCGCTATATCATCCATGGCGGAATCATCCATGATTCCAACTGCCTTCAATCACCAATTTTTTATTTTACCCAACTACCTTGAAATTCCTTCAATTCAAATCACCTTACACAAATTGAATGGGAGTGATTTCAAAGGGTGGTGTCAACTAGTCTTACCTGTGATCAAGGGTAAGGGAAAAGGGATATCTGGCAGGAGTAACTACATCACCTCCACCAGTTTCTGCCAACTATGGTGCCTAGGATGCTGACAATTCAACTATGATGGAATGACTAATTAACTTAATGGATGAGAAGAATAGATACTTGTACCCATTCTACCAAACGTCGAAAGAAGTATGGGATTACATACAAACCCTCTACTCCATTACATCTAATTTATAGTGATGTGTGTCAAATTTAACTGGGGAACGATTATTTTTTTATCTTTATTGATGACATCATACATAGGTGATTAGGGTCTACTTGATGAAAGAAAAATTAGAAGTGGCTCCAATTTCTAAACAATTTTATAAGGTTGGCATAGTGTCATGTGATCATTTATACATATTTTTCAAACATATGATGGTAGGAAGTATTTTTCTTACGAACTAAATGAAAATCTTAGTGGACATGGGATTCTTCATCAAGGTTCATGTGCTTGACACCACTCAGTAAATTGTGATTGTTGAAAAGAAAATTCGCCGCCTATTGGATGTAATCAAATTAATTATGTTTGCTAGTTATGCTTTGAATTCTTTTTGGGGTGAAGCCATTTTCTCATCTTCTTATCTTTTCGTATTCCTCTAAGTCCTAAAATGCCAAACACCTATTAGTAAATTGTTGTCCCTTCTCTCGTGTTCAAGATTCTCTTAAATCTTGTGTGTTCAAGCGTGTGGCATTTGTTCGTACTGTTCAACCTGATTGAGGTAAGTTTGATCCAAAGTCTCTTAGATGTGTCTTTCTTGGTTATTCTACACAAGGTTCCTTTTTTTTTAAGTTCTACACAAAAAAGGTTTTAAGCACTATCATCCTCCCACAAAACGTTTCTTGATTTCATTTGATGTCTCCTTTGTTGAAAGTTGCCCTTTACGGGGAGAGTGATACTTGTAATGAAATGAGTGAAATATTTGTTCCATCTCATTAGGTATATTTATATACAAGTAATACGGGCCAGGCTTGTTACACAGTTTACAATTACTCATCCATGATACATAACAATAATCATGGAGATGAAAATTGGGATCCTATTTTTTTCGAGCTTGAACTTATTACTTTCTCTCCTTTTCCTTCTCGATTTGGGTTTAAAATGGTGGTGACTTAAGTCTAGAGGGAGAGTCCAACACTGCAGACCTAACATTGACCTTAGATTTACTCTCGAAGCTCACAAACTCCAATGCAAACTCAAGGTTTTGAAATGTTGGCAGATCCCACCACCATGGACAATCAAGAGTAGGATGAGGAAGAGGTATGCTATGAGCATGAGGAATAGATAAGTGATCTTGATCTTTCGATTGCCATAAGGAAAGGAATAAGGTCTTGTACTAGAAATTCTAGATATCCTATTTCAGATTATATTACATATGCCAAGTTGTCAATGAACCGCAGTATTTATTGCAAAGATTGATGAGATTCTAGTACCTAAAAATGTTTATGTGGCGCTTAAGGGTCTGAATTGGAAGGAAGTCATGTTGGTAGAATGTTGGGATATGTGAAAGATGTGATATAAGTTAGTTATTATGTTGGGATATGTGAGAGATGTGATATAAGTTAGTTATTATTTTAGTAATGTGTGTAGGATGTAAAATAGAGTTAATTTTTAATATTAAATTTTATGTATGATGTGATATGCCAGGTTAAAATTAAACCAGGTTAATTTCTAACTTCCAAACAAGTTTGCATGTCCCTTGAGCTGGCTCTATATTCAACTTCTACACTGCTTCGGGCAACCACAGGCTTTTTCTTACTTCTCCAAGTCATTAGGTTCCCCTAAACTTCTGTACAATACTCGCTTGTTGACTTGCTATCATCATCTTCTTCTTCCCAATTTGCATCGAAAAAACCAACATCCCTGACTCCAATTTTCTTAAACAATAAACCTTTGCCAGGACTTCCCTTTAAATACCTTAGAATCTGGTTAGCCACCTCCATGTGTCGCCTTGTGAGAACTTGCATGAACTGACTCTATGCTAACACTAAAAGTAATATCAGGTCTCGTGAGTAATAAGTGGATAAGTATCCTAAATGTTGATAGTTCCCTTCATTCACAAGAGGAACGCTACCTGATGTCTTGTTCTTCCAGTGTCATTCCGAGCGCTTAACAATCAGTTTTCTCAAGCAAGTCGAGTGTGTACTTTCTTTGTGAAATGAAGATTCCCTTGAGACTTCATACAACCTCCATTCCAAAAGAGTATCTAAATTTTTTAAGATCTTTTATTTTAAATTCGACTTAAAGTCTCTTATTAAAGTTTCTAATCTCCATCTCATTATCATCACCTGTGGTCACCATATCATCTACATACACAATGAGCACTTCCTATATTCTTCTTCACAAGCAAGTATGATTAGCTTGCTCCTAATTATATCCAAGATCTTTCATGACAATGTGAATCACATAAACTATGCTCATGGAGACTTTCAAACTATAAAGAAAATATTTAATTTACATACCCTGTTTAAACCTCCCTCAATCTCAAATCCAAGTGGAGCCTTCACATACACCTCTTCCTCTAACATACAATCAGGGAAAGCATTATTGACGTCTAGCTGATGTATTTCCCAATCAAAAATGGCAACAATAGACAATAGAATTCTAATTGAGTTAAGCCTAGCAACTGATGCAACCCACTTCCATAATCAATCCCATAGGTCTGAGTGAAGCCTTGTGCTATTAGCCTTGCCTTATATCGTTCTATAGTCCCATATAGTCTATACTTCAATGCAAATACCCACTTACTACCAAGTGCTCTCTTCCCTTCAAGTAACCGCACCATCTCCCATGAGTTACTATCTTTCAACACCATCTTTATAACTAACTTTATATCACATTTCTCATATATTTTAATATAATAACTAATTTTATTTCACATTATTCACAACTTTCAATAAACAATATTTCTATTCAAGTTTAATTTTAATTTTGTTAAATTTAATCTTACAAACAGACAGACTCTTAATGATAAATTTAAGCATGTCATTAACAAAGCCTATGAAGTTGTTTGATTAGCTTTAGTGTGGTCCATAATCTAGTAAGTTCAATATGATCAAATGAAGCATGCGATAATTGATAGGAATATCTGCAAGATTGAGATGGAATGGAACGATTGCCCCCTACATTCCAACTAAGTCCCAGGAAGCAAATGTTTTGAGCAAGGCTCTTTAGAAATCGAGTTTTGATTTGTGTGAGCAAGATGGGAGTGACTAACACCTATTCACCAGTTTGAGGGGGAATGTAGGAAAGCTAAAATAGTGATCTAACAATTCTAGGATTATTTGTTAGTCAAAAATATTAGCAATAGTTCCTTAGTTTTTTTAGCTTTCTTATGTTAGGGATTTTATTATTTCTTTCTATTTTTTCTTCTTGGGTTTCTTTATTTTGTGAAGTGTTTGTTTCTAAAGGTAAGGGAAGAGGTTATTGTAATTTGCTATAAGAGATTATTAATTCGATCATGATCAATGAAAGTGAAAATATTATTTCCTCCTTTCTCTGGTTTTAGGAGTTACCTATTTCGATTGATAGTTTACATTTGCATTTTTTGTTATAAAGCTTCACATCTAACAAACTTCATGCTATGTCTATCATAATTTTAACTTTACATTTGATTAGTCAAAGCATTGGGAACCATGTGTTATTCAACATTTAAGCATGATTAGTAAATTTTTCAAAAGCTTGTAGGACTTTGAGGTGAATGGGCTATTCCATTTTGATGCAAAAAAGAATAACTCTCATATATCATAACATAAGCCTTTTATTGTCAGCTTAATTATCATCATCATGCCAACCTTATATCAATGAAATTTTCTAGCTTGTTAGATGCTAATTATTTGATATATGTTTGTTATCCTGTGTTTTTGTATATATGTGCAACAGAATGTATGTATTGAAATGGGATATTGTTTTATAGTACATTTTTCTGTCGCACCACTAAATGGATTTTTGTAGTACTTCCATCATGGAATAGCATTGACTTAAATAACTTTTGCTCAGTTCTTGCTCGATAATTAATTGAGCAGTTCTTATAGAACTGGTCATCTTGTATTGGCATGTCATCTGTACGAAGGTCTGACGGCATTTCTAAATGTTTGAAAGTACAACTCTTTCTAATTATTCAGTTGGATATTCTGTTAGCTTCATGGAGGTCAAGGATGATTTTATTCTCTCTCTCTCTCTCTCTCTCTCTCTCCTATTTGAATGATTATCACTTTTTGTACTTTGTCAATTTTGTTTAAACATAGTGAAATTCTTGTATGTGCATAACAGTTTCAAGAACAATAGTAAAGCTATGAATTTTCTTGCAACTCACTTGATTGTTGAACTTATTGTAGCTTATGTAAATGTTCTTAAAGCTCACTTTATTGTAATCGATTTTTATAGAAAGATTTTTGTATACATTTGTTTTCTTGATGTTCACTTCCTCAATTTGTATTGGATTGTCATCTGCTAATAAATTTCAGGCACTTTATTCTGCATCTGGCTTTGCTATATGTTTTTTTTTAAAATAGAATGACGATGCTGTGATTTACATGGGCACAATGCAGTTATGGGATGCTGGCACTGGCCAAGGATTCACACAATATGTAGGACATGAAAAAAGAGCTTGGTCTGTTGATTTTTCTCCTGTAGATCCCACTAAGCTGGCGAGTGGAAGTGATGATTGTTCGGTGAAGTTATGGAGTATTAGAGAGGTAGTTCTACAAGCTCTCATTTACTTTGCTGCTAGTGTCATGTGGCTTAATCGAAGTTTCATTGCATTCACCTACTGGGATATCTCTGTTGATCTAATAACAAGCATACCTGCTTTGTTGTACGTGATCTTGCCTCAAACATATTGTAGAAGAGGTAGCATACTAGAAATACATGTGCATCTAAAACATAATATTACAAGAATCTCCATAATCTCTATTGGAATAAATTGTTGCCAACCAAATAAAATCCAAAGCATATGGAAGTTTATATGTCGAAAGAGCTAATTCGCTTGTGATAATTTGCCTCAGTAGATAACTGGAATTATCATCGTCAATAGCTTTTTTGTTAATCCCAAACTATATTTTCTCGCGGTCAATAGTTGTAGGTAATGTTGGAATTAGAGCCAATCGAATGTTAGTTAAGAGTTCAGTTAACTTAGATCAGTTTTTACAAGTCTATTTTCATATTTGTCATTTCCAAGAGTTTGAAAAGGGTTGCTTAGGCCAAGTCTTACATTATTGGAATTCATACCTTACATTGGCATTTTTGCTAGAACAGTACACATGTTTTATTTGTCATTAAGGCTATAAATGAGCTGGTCTTTCAATGAGCTGTTCGATACTCGACTGGTAAGAGTTTGCTCATGGTCGTTCATCAAGCTTAATAAACAAGCTTGAATATTCTTTTAATAGCTCAACCCTTAAATGAATAAGCTTGACATGTTATTGTTTGACTTATTTATGTTCATAAACAATGCATATATTGATTGTGAATATGCTTGTTTAAAGGTAGATTATAAGCTTGAGGCTTGTTAATGGGATCAATAAATAATGTTTTTAGTATTATAATGTTGTTTCTCATCATCTTACTTATTGGGTGTCATCTTGTCCCTTTCATTGATAATTCAATTTAGTGGTTAATGAATTTTTCATAAACAAGCTTGATTATTGATCTTTATCTAAGCTTGTTTTGATATCTCAAGAATAGGCTTGTTGTGTAGCTCATTACCTAGCTTGATAATAAGCTTGTTGGTAGGCTTGATAAGGAGCTTGATTGCCAGTTCATGAACAAGTTTGAATTGAGCTCTTTCTTTCATGAACAAACTAAGCTTGAACATATTAAACAAAAAGCTTAGCTCCTTTATGAACAAGCTTGAACCATGAAATATGAAATGAGCTTGAACATGAATATAGCCGGGCTCAACTTGCTCAATTCATTTACAACCATATTTGCCATACATCATGTTGTCCAAGCTTTGAAGGCTGCAGTGGAGTTGTAGCTAAGCGTCAAGGATCCGTTAAGCTATTATAAGCCTCATTAAGCTATAATTTGGCAGATCAGGACGCGAACGGTGATTTCGATGAAATCCAATGCTTTGATTGTTTTACAAGTTTCCTTTCTGTATAATTTTGATTTTTGCTGGAATTTTGTTCCATTTAAACCTCGGTGCTAAGACATTACTACTGCTGTTATTTTTAGGTTTGTAAATTCTCCACTTTATTGGGATGACAGACTTCGATACTTCTTTTTGTTCACCCCTTGTCTTCATTATTCCTAAGACCTGCTCATGACCTGAGTCTAGTTTGGTAATTTGATTTACTTGCTATTCCTTTAAAATAAATTCTAGTTTTCCATCTAATTATTTTTACTTTCTTTGTGCCCGCATCGAAGTATCTTTGTTGGGGACTACTACAACACTTGATGGTAATTCCATGTTCATTCTTGCGTCAAGTGGGAATATGCTGGCTAATAAGGATCTAGTGAGCTAGCACCAAATAGTTGGGTTAAGCCTACAGATGATAGATAGTAATGATGCCGTATGCATAATTATATGATGAAGTTATGTGTTGTGACAACAGTTTTTACATATTATTGAAAGATCTCATAAATAATAATGCATAACAACAACAACAACAACCAAGTCTTAATCCTACTAAGTCGGGTCGGATACATGAATCCTTTGCTTCTATTGCGCTCTATTAATTAACAAATTCTTATTTAAGTCTAAGTGAGTAAGATCACTCCTTATAGTTTCTTACAATGCGTCGTTGTTGGGTCCCAAGGCCCGAATGAGAAACGCAGAAGATTGTGTTTGACAGTCGACAATCAACGTAAAAATTGTCAAAAAATTATGACATGAATACAATAATAATGCACGCAGTACTAAAATTTTAGGATTGGTTTATTTATTTTTTTGGATTACCATTAACTTGTATTCTATAACAAGATGCTTTTGGTTATACCTGGTGGAAATAATTTAGCTTAATACTCTAATTCAAAAAGTAGTCATTAATTAAATGGGTGGAACATTGTTTTCATACTGACAATGCTTGTCATTTTCAAACCTAATACTCTCTTTTGATATAATAATATGAATAGAATAGAGGTTGCCTTTTATAATACATTCAGTGCTTGACGTTTTGTTTTTCTTTTAATGAATATCAATTTTGTCGACTGCAGAGAGATTGCATTGATACCATCAGGACTGTGGCCAACGTGTGCTGTGTTCAATTTTCGCCTTATTCTTCCAATTTATTGAGCTTTGGCACTGCTGATTACAAGATACTTTGTTATGATCTCCGGAATACAAGAAATCCATGGTGTGCTTTATCTGGCCATGGAAAGGCAGTGAGCTATGTGAAATTTGTAGATTATGAAACCTTAGTGTCTGCCTCAACTGACGGCACACTTAAGCTATGGGACCTCAAGAAAACCAATGCCAGTGGGCTGTCCACCAATGCTTGCAGCATGACCTTTTCTGGTCATAAAAATGAGAAGGTTTGTAGCACGACTTACTATTTTCCAGTTATAATCCTTGAATTTATTTCCCTTTTCGAGCATTGACTTAAAGTGATTTTTGTCCACTTTTCCTGCAGAACTTTGTAGGTTTATCTGCTTTTGAAGGATATATAGCGTGTGGTTCAGAAACGAATGAAGTAAGATTTATTTACGACATATTAGCATCAGGGTTCTTATCTGATTATTTGGCGTTGTACACTGATAAACTTTGAGCTTTCACAGAGTCTTCTTCCGTTGTTTACACATGTTTCTCTTCTAGCTAAATGCCATGTTTTGCTAAATGTTGCATCCTTCTGTGTTTAGATATGGAATTATTATTGCGTGCGCACAACATTCTATCCGAATCATGCGTTAGATTTATTTCTAATTTGACGTGTGTTTCACTTTTAAAATGCCTGTATTAGTTGAAAAATAAATTAAGAAAATATAGAATACACGTGTCAGACTCACATGAGAAATGAATCTTGTATGCTATAGTACCGGGTGTGTACTCAATAAATTTTCTTGGATATGTGCCTGACTTTTTGAACAGTTGAGTCGATGGCTTTTCCATTTAATGCAACTTACCTGCTATATCTTTATGTTTGTATAGCATTTAGCTCAGGCCGGTGGACATAATAATTTGCACATCCTTTCTTCAAACTGTATATAGTGTTCTTAGTTTTATGTTATCTTCACCTCTTGAAAACCCGAACTTACCATCCGTGTTTGTAACTGTGACAATTT
Source organism: Apostasia shenzhenica (assembly GCA_002786265.1). Lineage (NCBI taxonomy): Eukaryota > Viridiplantae > Streptophyta > Magnoliopsida > Asparagales > Orchidaceae > Apostasia > Apostasia shenzhenica. The sequence continues at coordinate 515,090 of KZ451905.1, forward strand.
TTCTGTAGGTTTATGCTTATTATAAAGCTCTTCCTATGTCAATTACGTCTCACAAGTTCGGTTCAATTGATCCTATAACGGGGGAAGAAACAGGAGATGATAACGGACAATTTGTTTCCAGTGTTTGTTGGAGGACCAAGTCGAGCATGATTGTTTCTGCAAACTCGAGTGGCAGCTTGAAACTGCTACGGTTGGTTTGAGTGACAGAATGAGGAGACTGGAGGAGGTTTTAAAGAATCAGAGGCCTGGTAAATGAATCTGATTTTCTGTAGCAGTCTTTTTTGTCTACCATGTCAAAAAGGCGCCCATCTAGGAGAAAGATTGTGATTCACTCACAATTTCCTATGCCAAGCTAAGTAAGCTAAGGGGATGCAAATATATGAATTAGATAGAACTCATCCTTGTTCATTTTGCCATGGATCACATACCACAAAATTGGATCACTTACCTCAAATTATGGTGCTCTCCAAAGTCCATTAGAGCTAGTAGAATCAAATGCAACATGTGTGTATAGTAGAATTTTGTATAAATGCTGTAAAAGGAAAAATTTTCAAAAAGGCCTCTTTTTTTTTTTTACTTTCTTGGCAAAATACTCTCTGTTGCCTGTAAAGTTATAGTTTTTTTTTATATTGTGTTTTTGAGTTACCATTATTACAAGATTGTTTTTTTTTTAATGTGTTGTATTGTAGAAATTACAATTACTATGGTGATTATTTCATCGCAACAATGTCGGCCTAAACTAGATCGTCATCGTTTCGAAAACTGACCCACTGTTCTTCCATTCCACATGTTCCTCCTTTTTGAAATCTGATTATTGTAAAACATGTTATGTATTGTTGATTAATGAAGTTATATGAGCAAATACCATTCACTAAGGCTCTGTTTGGCGTGAGGATCAAAACAGGACCAAAATAAGATCAAAATGATACTAATTTAAAAAATAATAATAATAATAATAATAATAAATAAAGTTTTTAAATCATTCTACACAAATTTAAATATAAAAAATATTATTTTATTTTATATACTCAATAATTTAAAATAAAAATATCAATTTTATTTCACATTCTAGACTAAAATATTCAAATCGAGTATTTTGATCTATGAAGTGAAATAAAGTTTATATTTTTATTAAAAATTATTGATTATGTGAAGTAAAATATTATTTTTTATATTAAAATTTGTGTAGAATAATTAAAATAATTTATTTATTATAATTATTGTTATTTTTTAAACTAGTATTATTTTGGTCCTCGCGCCAAATAAGGCTTAAATGCTTGTTTTGGTGTGAGATAGTTGTGCTTAGATGGTAATTGTCATGGGCTTTGTATGAAGCACCATTTTGTTTTCAGTTGCTGGAGCCATCTTTCCTGTTTCACACGAAAACAAGCCGACTAGCTATCTGTTTTTATGGCTCGTAATTTTAATCAATCTAATCTTGAGTTGGCATAGAATAAAGTCGAGCATGTTCAATATTGAAAATAATTGGTTTCATTCCGTAGTTTTAAATGATGAAATTTAGAGATGCATATAAGGTTTAGATTTAAAGATTGAAGTTAATTGAAAGTTGGATCGAAATCATGGAGCTAGGCTAAGCTTAAACCATTCGATTCTTAGATCAGATTAAGATTGAATTGAAAATTTTTAATTCAATTTTAACTTGTCAGATCAGTTCGAATTTGGATCCTTAACAGCATTAGTGGCATTTATTCTTATTCGGCTTCCTTTGCATTTTTCGTGTTTGGTTCTCATCGGCATTCTTTTCTGCCTGGTGTCTAAAAACTCGACTACATTACAAACTGAACTACTACGTAGTTCGCAATCAAATTGGACAAACTAATCATTGAACCCATAATTCGGCCTGTTTGGCGTAGGGATTAAAATCAGGATCAAAATGAGGTACTAGTTTAAAAAACAATAATAGTAATAATAAATAAAATTTTCTAATCATTTTACACAAATTATAATATAAAAAATATTATTTTATTTCACATATTCAATAATTTTCACTAAAAACATCAACTTTATTTCACATCCTGCACCAAAATATTAGATGTAAAATAAAGTTGATATTTTTATTGAAAATGATTGAATATATGAAATAAAATAATATTTTTTTATATTAGAATTTATATAGAATGATTAAAAAAATTTATTTATTTATTTATTTATTATTATTATTATTATTTAAAATAAATATCATTTTGGTCTGATTTTGGTCTTTGCACCAAACAGGACCAAAAAATTATGTAAAAAATTATATTTATTTTTATATATATTCTGCATGTTAAGGTTGTCCCCCTCGACTTGAGATATGATCTCGAACAAGATGAAATCATCTAAATTCGGAAATCCAATGCTTTGCATACGATTAAAATTATATCTATATATTATATAGACCTTAACAATTGTAATATATATGGGTGAGCATGTCAAAGATATAAGAGCCAACAAGCTAATTATTCCTTCAGTTAGGTCCACACTTTTTCGAATCATTTATGTTGAGTTTTTAGCGTCACTCAATTATTTCATTTAGGTCCTATTAACTACTTTCCTTAATTTACACTGCAAAACAAACCAACTATTAACTAATGATCTTTAGCGACCAACTTGCATGGTCTCAAATCAATTTAATTTTAGTCACTAACAAAAAACGGTGAAGTAATTAGTAACTATTTTGTCGGTCGATAAAATAACACTCGATCACAAATAGTTAGGCAAGATGCTCCTATTACTTTAGTTCAATATTATCTTAATGTTATGTCATATAATTTAAAGAAAGTAATTATTTGAATTAATGAATTATGTAAATAAATATATAAAATTTTTACTCAAAAAATAATATTTAGATAGTAAGAAATATAAATAATATTATATAACGTTAAGAAAATACCTTCTTAATCCTAATCTGATAATTAATAAGGGGTAATTCACACTTTTAGCATTTGGGACCCAAATGCAATGAGATCAAACTCTTGGGAGCAACATGCAAGAGCTCCCTTTATTTGATAAAATATATTGATAACAGCAATTATAATAACGACAATAACCGTTGTAACCGTTTCGTCCAAATTGAGGGTTTTCCTCTCGAGCAGAGATGCCAGCGCCAACACGCGGAAAGCTGCAGGTTCCCCCGCCTCCCCTCTCTCTCCGCCTTCTTCTCCCTCCCTCCTAGAACCACTGGCTCTTCCCCAAGGTTTTCTCCGATCTTAAAAACCTCTGCGCGCGCTCCTCCGCTCCCGGCGGCAATCCGGCGAGCTCAGCCAATCCATTGCCCTCTTCGGCGACGATCTTTAGGGCATTTTCGAGAGGTACGGCGAACTTACTGCGCAGCCGGATTCGCTGGGGCTTTGCTTGTATTATTTCTGATTGATTGGTTCAGACCGTAGATGGAGCAATTCCGGCACATAGGAGAAGTGCTGGGGAGCCTCAGGGCGCTGATGGTGTTCCGCGATGAGATTCGGATCAATCGCAGGCAGTGCGACCTCCTCGTCGATGCATTCGAGGCGGCCTTCGACGGAATCGGCGAGGAGATGAGGCAGCATCTGCGGATCGAGGAGAAGCACACCAAATGGAAGCCCCTGGAGCAGCCGCTGAAAGAGCTCCACCGGATCTTCCGCGACGGCGAGATCTACATCCGGCAATGCCTCGAGCCCAAGGATTGGTGGGGAAGGAGCCTATCCCTCTGCCAGTCCACTGACTGCGTCGATTCTCATCTCCACAGCCTCCTCTGGTGTATCCCCGTAGTTCTTGAGGCCATTGAGGGCGTCGCAGAGATCTCCGGGGACAATGACGATGAGATCCACAAGAGGCGCGTCGTCTTCTCCAAGAAGTACGAGAGGGAGTGGATGGATCCCATGCTTTTCCAGCACAAGTTCGGTAAGCTCTACCTCACTTCACAGGACATGTGCAGGAGAATGGAGACCGTGAGCAAGGAGGACAGATGGATCCTCTCGGAGGCCATTGTCGAGATGAGGAACTCGGCGCGGAAGCCACTAACGAAGCTGGAGAGCAGATTGGCCGATATCTTGACTTCCCCGAGGGGGATGATACTTCCCAGCTCAACCCTATTGAGCTCGCCGGACTACCAGGTCAGACGGCGACTTGGCTCCGATGGCCGCCTTAAGGAGATCCAGTGGTTGGGAGAAAGCTTCGCTCTGAAGCACGTCTTCATCGACCTCGAACAGTTGATGCCGAAGATCTCGCTTGTATCATCCCTCAATCATCCCAATGTCATGAGCTACATGTACGTCTTCTCCGACGAGGAGAGGAAGGAGTGTTTTATGGTCATGGAGCTCATGAACAAGAACCTCTCCACTTACGTGAAGGAGTTTTGCTGCCCAAAGAGAAGGGTTCCCTTCCCCCTTCATGTAACCATCGACATAATGCTTCAGATTGCGCGGGGGATGGAGTATCTCCACTCTCAGAATGTCTACCATGGCGACCTGAATCCCTCGAACATTCTTGTCAACAGCAAAAGCACATCCCCAGATAGCTACGCGAATGTGAAGATCGCCGGCGTGGGACACTGTGCTTCGAGCAATGAACCGAAGGGCCCTTCAAGCCCTGCGGGCCCTGCGGGTGGAGCAAACCCATGCATCTGGCACGCACCGGAGGTTCTCTCTGATCAGGATCATCCATTTCCAGGAGCAGAGGCTGCGAGCACTAAGAAATGCTCGGAGAAGGCGGACGTATATAGCTTTGGGATGATATGCTTCGAGCTTCTCACCGGTAAAATTCCATTTGAAGATGGGCATCTTCAGGGGGACAAGATGAGCAGAAACATTAGGGCAGGGGAGAGGCCCCTTTTCCATTTCGCGTCTCCCAAATTCCTCACCAACTTGACAAAGAGGTGCTGGCACGCAGACCCAAGTCAGCGACCGTCCTTCTCTTCAATCTGCCGGATGCTTCGCTACATGAAGCGCTTCATCATCTTGAACCCCGACAACGGACAGCCGGAACTGCCGTCGTCGCCAGTGGACTACTATGACATAGAGATGGGTTTGTCCAGGAAGTTTGTGAGTTGGCAAAGACGAAACGCGCCGCCGGTATCGGATATACCCTTCGAGATGTTTGCTTACAGAGTGGTTGAAAGGGAAAGGACCTCAGCCAACCTCAAGGAGAAGAGCTCGGATTCTGGCAGCGATGCATCTGTTAGTGGGGAAGAAAATGGGTTTCACGCCACGATTCCGGAGGATACATTGTCGCTTTCTCAGACGTCTTCAAGCTCTGGTTCTGGTAAATCAGTTTCTACAGTATCCACTGCAATCTCCAACGGCTACAGGAAGAACATGGTGAGAAAGATGGAGGCGAAGGTCCAGAGTAGCAAGCAAATTGGTAAATTCTATTCCCCATCTTTTACTTTAATAATTCTGCTTCTCCATTACTGATTTGATGACATCTTTGTGTCCTGCTGGCATGAGAATTTTAGCCTTAGCGAACTTAAAGGTAAAAACTTTGTTTGGAATTCGTCCTTTCTAAGTTGTCATCATTATCAATACTTTCATTCATTTTAGAATGATGATTGGAATTCTGTCATCATTTATTTCCATCTATCCTACCATTTATTAAAAATTTAATTTACCCAACTCTTTTATTTAAGAGTAAACCATGTTACATTTAGTTTATCAATTTTTGTAGTTTACATTCCATAAAAACAATTATCTACTCACCATAATTGTGCATCTTTCACTCTCCATTATGCATGCCCATACTCCCCTCTATTAGCTTATAATCAATAGATGTTGTACTTCCTTTTTCTTATTTTTTTTTTCCCTATATACTCATATATATCTATAAATTCTTATTTCTGTTAAAGTTCTCATTTGGAAATTGTAGAAATTTTGACACAAATGTTTTCACATATAATAAGAGACACACCTCTCTTTGTTTTACTTATCTTAAACTTTACTAGTTATAATCTTAGTTCAACAAAAATATTCAAAGCCATCACACCTAGACATTAGTTGTTGTCCATTATTATTGATTCTTATTATAACTTCCAGCCCCTCTAAAAATACTAATCATACAGTTAGCTGATCTTGTTCTACAAGGCCCTGGTGCTTTAGTTTGGTGTTTGAATTATCATTTTCCTTTTTTTGATAGAAAAAGTAAATAAATGTAATAGCCAATGTGATTATATCATCAGCAAATAACACACATAAATTTCTTCTTTTTCAATTTCTTTTTCAAGCTTATCTAAAATTTACATAATATTATAGGATTTGATGCTAACCATTATTGTAATATGCCATTAGTAGAAATCCTATCACTTTACTGCTACATCTAATACCGCTTAGTATTCATCATACCTAGCACATATAACTTCAGTATTACCCATTATCATGCATTTTACAAGAACAATAACTTTAAATAGCTTGTGATTTTATTCACATATAAACAAAAAATTAATCTCTTCAATATATGTATTCTCTTTTACAAGTTTTCATTTATATGCATTTATTTCAGTTTATCACAACGCTAACATAGTCGAGCATTTGAAAGGTCTTACTAATTGTAGTTAACCTTTGATCTAAAAAAACAACAATAAAATGTCTTGATGGCAAATTAGTTGGGGTCGACTACATGCATTTCTCATATACATTCAATTATATATTTCTTTTCATTATTTAATTTTCCTTAAATCAATATTCAAAAAAAAACATAATTAGGGAATCACCTCAAAGTAAAAGCAGAGAAAGCACCACCGCAGTTGGTTTCGCTTGGACGCGGAATGAGGCTGAAGTCAGAGAGCCAGCTTCCATCAATTAAAGCAGTTGCCATGAGCCCGGTGAGGAGGAAGAGGGCGGGTCATGCTTCAGATTCTGAACTTGATAGGCCTTAATCAAAGACATAAATTTTCAGGGTGTTGCTTGTTCTTTTTATTCTCTTCTTTTATGTAGAAAACTCACTAGATTTGTGCAACAGGAACAAGTACTGTAGGTGATAGATACAAATCTTCACAGCTGATGTTTTCCCTGTTCTTTCACAACTGTTTCTATAGAGCTATTCTTTGATTTTTATACTTCACTGTGAATCTTGAAATATATAGTTATATATGCAGAGAGAATGTTGGATTCCCCGAGATTGTAAAGCTTTTGATAATTGATTAGTGATTAATCATGATGGAGGATTAGCGTGTCTCTCGAGGTGCCACGTGTATAACTGAAATGCAACATTGGAACCACGTGTTAATAATATTTATAAATATGTAAATAAAATCATGTAAATATCATAACAACTATCATACGATTATTTCAATTTTTTTATTATATAAATACATATTTAAATATCTCTAAGTAAGTACTAATGCAATAAATTTACTATAATTTACCATTAAAATGCTTGAATAGTATTCATATATCACATAAATAAATATTTCAGATATTAAAATAACATAGATAAATTTTGACCTATATATAAATATAAAAAATTTAAGATAATATTAAAAATTTCAGTAGCAGGTAAGTAATTTACTCAAATATTAAATTATCATATGTATTAGTAGGATAGCAATATCTTAAAAAAAACAATTACATGCACACAATTCTAAAACCTAGTTATTTTAATATTATATATATTAATCATAAAAATTACATAAAAATTATAATCTGTGTATCACAAAATTGTGCCAATATGTAATAAAGGTTATAACTTTAATATAATTTTTGTAGCTAATACGTAACATTAAAAAATTAAAAATTACACATATAAAATAACCAAATTTAAAACTAAAAATTATTTTGAGCTAAAATCTATTCGATTTTGCGAAGATTTTCTAGCTAAATCAATCTTAATTTTTAACTTTATTTTTTGCATTGAATATTTATTTTATATATAATATTTATTGTAATTTTTAAAAAATATATAATATATATTATATATATTTATATATAAATCTCTTTAATACATAACATATTAATTATTTATATATATATATATATATTAATATATATAAATTACATACATATTGTTATATAATATTATTGAGACAATTCAATAAATTTTATTTTGATTAAATTGGTTTTGAATTATAAAAAATTTAAGCCAAATTTTCAATTTAGTAGAATACTAATAAATTTTGAACGAGTTTTATTTTATTTTATTTTGAGTTTTGTGTATTTTGCCCAACCTTGGCTTTTGCTTACGTATTAGTCGCATTTATGTAATTGAAGTTAAAAAAAAAAAAAAATCTTATGGTCCTCACAACTCGAGATTCCTCATCTATTTAATTCACCTAGCGACTCGTATTAAAGTAAAGAAGTGCCCTTTCCTCCGCTTCCCTCTTCTTCCTCATTCAGCGCCCGACGGTGTCCCCCTGGAGGTTCAAGGTATTCCGAAGGTGCACGCTTGCCTACCCCCTTCTCGTTTCTTGTTATTGTAGTCGCCGTCTTCTCCTCCTAGTCTGAATCGCTGTGTTTCCTGATTTTTTGTCGCGTGGTCAGTCCCGATCGTCGTTGGATTTGGAGGGAGTAGGTCATTGCTGATGGCTTCAAAGAGGATCTTGAAGGAGTTGAAGGATCTGCAGAAGGATCCCCCGACGTCTTGCAGTGCAGGTACTTTAGATCTGAAAACCTCTTCAAGCAGCCGTAACAGGGAAATCTTTCTGTGATGCGTCGCTAGATCTGGATTTTGCTTTCTTTTAGCAGTAAAAATTAATTACTTGGCGGTTTCTTATGGCTTTACCAAGTTGGTCAAGTTCGTTTGGACCACTGAGCAACAGATCAAATGGCTATACCTTTCTCTTTTTCTCTTTTCGAACTAGGTGGGCAATTTACTGGTTAGATGTTGTAATAATTATGTTCTGCCGAAAAGTTTCAGATCATATTCAGATCTACGCGATGATAAATGCTTTGCTGGATATTTATAATTGTAGTACTGCTTATAATATAGGCTTGTATTGTATTATTATATTTCTTGTGCATGAGAGTTGTTGGTTTTATTTACTGATCGGCTTATACTCAATCCATTTTATTCATGAATCGAGCTAATTGCCTTCATCTCTTGTTGTTTCTGCTGAAAGATGTGACCATAGGTCCTCAGCAAGTGGCATGTGTACACGTGTTATGAGCTGCTTAGGCTGTGATATTGTATTGTCTCACTTAAACTATAGCAAATTTGTTGTTAATATATCAATAAATTTGAAGTTGTACATTTAGATTAATATGCAATTATGTTGTTTGTCTGGTTGGAGTCCTTTCTTGGTGAATTCTATTTTTTTTTTATTGTTCCTTGTAACACTGGCTTCAAAATTCATGTGAAAAACATACATAAAGTCATGAATAACATTGCAGCAAGCTAAAAAGCATCAGTGTCTTGCATACGATCTAATAACTAAGCTACACTATACTTTTCAATAGCTAGGTTGATATGACAGAAGATAAAGGGAGAGGTTTTTAGGCTTCCCATGAGTTAACTTTCATTCCAAAGGTAATGCATACATGTTTAGAATGAAAAAACATGTCGAGCAACTAAAAGTGTCAAAACGCAAGTCAGGAGGAGTTTTATTATTGTGGATTTTTGCTAATGTCTTCATAAGATTCTAGTTTTTTATTTTGATATTTTTTGCTCCCATGTAAAGGTTGACCTGAACAAAAAATTTGCTTCTAGTTCTTTTGTTAATCATGGAGATTTGTGGATTATTCTCATTTGGAGTTTTCATTTATCTGTTTAAATAGATTTCTGTTTGTGTTGGCTTATGCTTTTCTCTTTGTGTATCTCTCATATTTTTAAATAAAGTAATACTGTAGCCTTGGATTTTCTTTGAAGAATTTTCCTTTTTTTTACAGTTTGTTTGATCTTTCTGCAGCAATTCCTTTCAAGCTTTGAGATTTCATTCTAATAAATTTTCTGTACTGTACTTTGATAAAATCAAAGTGACGTGCATCCATTGCTAAAAGTAATTTAACCTCTAAGTCAGCTCAATTATGCTGTTGAACCAATTATGAGTTGGTTATTTCCACTGCAAGCAGGATTTAGCTGTAAGATCTTAATTATTAGCTGCTATTTTCATCTTTTCTGTGATTTAATCTTTTGCTCTTGATGCTGTTCTACTTATTAGAATCCCTTCTATAAATATGCAAAGAGAGCATGGGAGGTAAGAGGATAGATTTACTAGTCAGCTCATTTTGTTAGTACAATTTGCAGACTGAAGACTAAATTTGTTCTTTAAGGTATGTTTGGTGCTTACACTATTTTGGCCATGCAACAACAACAGCAACAACGAAACCTTAATTCCACTAGATGGGGTCGACTACGTGAATCCTTTGTTTTTATTGCGCTCTATCAATTATCAAATCCTTATCTAGGTCTAAATGACTATTTTTGCCATATAGAAGACTAAAATTGTTCTTTCATTATAAAAAATAAAAAATAAAAAATAAAAAAATAATATTAAATTAATTTTATCACATCTTGCACAACTTTTAATATAGAAATATCCTTTTTATTTCATATCTTATATTATTTTCAATAAAATATCATTTTTCTACATAATGTTTAATATGACTAAGTAACTTTGTGTCCTATCATACACATATCTCAAGGCAAGCCTACATTTTTCATTTCAAGACCAAATTGGTCTCTTTGTCAAACAGACTTTTAATTTGTTAGTCAAAATCTTATAATTTCTGCTTATTTTTGTTATATAATTTGGTGGAGTATTGTTATGATCTTCAACATAAAACTAACAAAAGTGTACATTTTCATTCTTGTATAAATGCATGATCAATTCTACATACTTTTTCATTATATCCTATTATTTTTAACGATTTGAATAATGGAGTTTTCGTGGATATCTGTAGGAAATAAGAAACTCAGATTCATCTGTAAGTGAAGTGTGCACAGCATGTTGTAATGATCATGATACAGTTCTACCACCCGTTGCAGGAAAAAATCATGTTCTATACCTCTACAGAAGTGTTCCTGATATGTCTCTTCCTGTAGCTTTTGGAGGGAAAAATTGCTTGTACTGCTTTAGAAGTGTTCATTAATACTCCACATGAAACTCTGTTCTCTGCTCTCTCTTAGAAATTCAGAATAAAGCGTAAGACACATAGCTGACATGAGAGCCACTGAAATTTGATATTTAGGGGCTAAAATAGATTGCTGGAGTTAAATGTGGTTAAAATTTCACATTCACTTGGCGACAACAAAAACAAGCGTTAATCCCAATCTAGTTGCAACAACATGATACTTGCTTAAGCATAGACAATGACAGCAAAAACAAGCCTTAAACTATTGGGCTCTCTGGTTTTTAGGTCATTAGAAATTCTGACTTTTGTAATCCTGCTAAGATTGGTTGCTAGGTCCTGTATTTGTCTCTTTTCACTTAGTCGAAATCGCTACTTTTAATCCTGTTATGCTGATTTTTTCAGCTTATTCATTTTAATACCTGGTGACCTGGTCTTTTGTTTTTTCTTGTGCCTGAATGAATTTGCTGATCAGACCAATTCTTGATCAGAATTTGCAAAAGAGTTGCAAGGCAGGAGAAATCATCAACCTTGGTCCCCGGTGTGGGCCTTTTATTGGTCAACTTATTTATGAAATATTATTTGTATCATATGTACTAAATGTGCTTGTATGGCGAGAGTATAACTGTTAAATCCGTTGGTCCTGTGTTTGACATCATACCACTTCAATTTATTAGATGGACTTTTAGTTAAAGGCTTGTCATTTCTTAAACTTTCGCTCCATCAGTGGGACTTTCTACAAAGAAGTTGGTTACCAAGGATGCACTGAACTTCAATATTTAAAGAACTGCTGTTCTCTCTTTTTTTTTTCTTCTTTTGTTCTTTTTTCTTTTCTTTCTCCATGTAATATTCATGCTACTTATCAGGATTAGGAAAGCTTTTTTGCGAGGAAGTTTCTCAATAGCTTGAGATTTATGGTGGAACAAATTTTCACTTTGCAAAATTTAAATGATAGGTCATAACTAGGCTCTTATTATTTGAGTTAATGCTAGATTGAAATGATTTCATACGTAGTTGCTCTCTTGCGATTTCTAGCATGCTATTTTTAGATATTGTACTGGGACCCGTTTTATCTTACAGCTTTTGTGGTGCTAAATACCATTGGATCAGCTGCTCTTTATTGATGATGCTAGGAAGTAATCAACAATTTGCTCATATAAACTCTCCTTGTATGGAAAGGTTGCTTTAACAAAAAGAGAAAAATATGTTGCTATTATGCCCGAATGAAAAGCTCATCACCTTTCAAAAAAAGAAAAGCTCTTGTCAAACTTCCCAGTCTTATCTTTTGTTTTGGAGTAACAGTCCTTATCTTTTTAAGTTACCGGATGTTGTAATATGAATCTCATTTAAAACAAATTTGTATTTGGTGTTATTGGGTGACTATCATGTGACCTATCAATGAGCCTTTGCTCTTCTTACTTTCTCTAAAAACATCTTTGGTCATTCAACGTTGACATATGCAGAAACTTAGGCTTGCAAATTGCAATGTTCCATTCAGGAAAAATTCCTTTAGTTATACTGGTTTTTAAAGGCATAGATTGCACACTGTTTAGATTATTGACAGAGTTGGTGCAAATTTTAAGGAATCTCGTGTGTAATCCATCAACCATATCTTTCATATGTGCTTATGCTTTTTTCATCTTTTTTGCTATAGGCCATTTCCTTATCACAATTTACTGTAAGAAGGTAGCCATTCTAAGTAGTAGTGGACTATCTCTCTTACTTCAACCTTCCCTCCCCTTTATAGTAGTCTCATGGCTAAGGATGGCAGGAGATTCATGATGCGGTCAAGAACAAAGATGGAAATTTTTAGTCTCAAGTGATAAATTAAAAACATAATTGAATAGGCAGAAAGAGATGCAGTAATCTTGTTATCTTTCATCTTAACCCTTGCAGTTGGAGCAGTGTAATTTATTGCGAATTCTATTCAGCTGATGGTCTTAATAATTAGGAAATACTATCAGCAATATATGAGAGCCTTCCTCCCATTGTTTTCCTCAAAACCTAATCAAAGAACATAGTCCTGTATTGCTTTATTCATCAAGATTTACTTTTCATGTAGTGTTTTTTTTTTTTTTTTTGCATGCTTCATTGAAACTTGAGTTTTTTCTTAAACTTTTTTTCGAAATTTGAAGCTTTGAGTTTTAGCTACATTGATTTTCAAGACTTCGTAACAGTGGTTCAGTTTGCTTTGATTTTTATGTGCCACCTTTATTTTATGCATTGTATTTCTGACCATGTGATGTCCTTGAATATACCAAATAATCAAATATATGTTCAATTCCTTATATACTCTCTTGAAAGGCTAACAGTGCGCATGTCTCGGTTTTATTTGTGCATAGGTTTTTTTTGTGATGAACATGCATTAGTCTTTGCTTTACTGTGTTGACCTCGACCTTATGTTGTAATTATATTGTTTGCATTTTTCTCCTTTGAGTTGAAGTTTGTTGAAGTGAATATTTTTAAGTGAAACTAGTTACGAGTAACCTTAAACCCTTAAAGTATATCTGAATACGGAAGATTTGTTAAAAATGATGTTATCTGAGTTTTCTGTTTTTCTTGCTGCTATTAGTTTTTTGTTTTCCCAGAATTATCACTGTTGATTATTTGGTTAATCCATTGTGCCAGAAAGCCTGGATGATTTTGCTGATGGCAAGTTTCTTTAATCTATCTTTGATTAGACCTGGTGGTTGTTCTCTGAGGAATAGGGATTTAGGGGGAACAGAATTTTTTCGAGTACCAATGACACTTTATGATAGAGATAGCAGTCATTTATGCACTTCCATATATTATTGACAGGGGCTAAGAGTAAAAGTCAACTAAAAGGGGAAGGTTTGGTGAGGCGCATGCATGTCAATTCCGTCTCTATTTTTGCTAACAGTTGTCACTGGAGAATGTCCTTTCTTGTGATGTTTTTTAAATGTTCTTGTTCTTCTTGTTGTTTTCTTGAGTGTGAACATGTACATTTTCTGTTGATTTTTATATGGTTCATGAATATTGTAATAATATATTGGCACACATTTTTTTTGTTGTATAGGTCCTGTAGCTGAAGATATGTTCCACTGGCAAGCAACAATAATGGGTCCACCTGATAGCCCATATACTGGAGGAGTTTTCCTAGTTTCCATCCATTTCCCACCTGATTATCCCTTCAAACCACCCAAGGTATGTTAGACAAATCACTTAACTATCTTGTAGTAAGGGTTTGCTGTAAGTGCATCTTAGAAGGGTTTGTTCTAGTTGATTTAGGTCCAAAATATATATCCCATCCTATTGATGTACAATTATGTCATTGGAAGGTGGGTTTCTAATCTCACACTGAGAAACACAGTAATCAAGAGCCACAAATGAGAGGAAATAATAGGAAAGTACATGAGGCCAAGGTTTACGTGGAAAACCCGAGAATGGGAAAAGCCACAGGAGATAGAGAAGTGCTTCACTAAAATTAGAGTGGATTACAAAGCTTTTGACTTATAATGAATAAGTCAGTCTAAGAGAACACAAATATTCTTCCAAAACACTTTGTTTAAAGGTTATTTATAAGGGCTTAGAAATTGTTCCCTCTTCATTGTTGATTTTTGACTTCTAGGGACTTTTGAGGGTTTGATTTATGGGCGTCAACTTAGGCGCCTTTTACTTGAGGGTGTGGGTGTCGTATCCAAAACGTGAAGATGACACTTTCTGGTGACATGGCATGGATTCCAAGGATGTTGAATGCTTGATCTTGTGGAAGCTTTGAGGGAGGACCTCGTGGAAATGAATGTCTAGGAAGATGTGATTTTGGCTTCGAGTTGTAACCACAAGGTAATACTTGAACCTTAATGAATACCTCACAAGGTAGCTCTAAGCACTTTTAGTAGGTAGATTTAGGCTTTATTTGGCACAAGGATCTAAACCAAGATCAAAATGGTGTTAGTTTAAAGAATAATAATAATAATACTAAATAAATAAATTTTTATTACATTCTATATAAATTTTAATATAAGAAAATATTATTTTATTTCACATACTCAATTATTTTCAATAATATTATCAATTTTATTTCACATTCTAGATTAAAATATTCAAATCACGTATTTTGGTTTAGGATGTGAAATAAAGTTGATAATTTTATTGAAAATAATTGAGTATATGAAATAAAATAATATTTTTTTATGTTAAAATTTGTATAAAAAGCAGTAAAAATTTACTTATTTATTTATTATTATTATTATTATTATTGTTTTTTAAATTAGTATTATTTTGGTTCTGATTTTGGTCCTTGCGCCAAGCAAGGCCTTAGTAAAGATTGATGAGGTAGCTTTAGTAAAGATCCACACTGCTTTAGGAGATGGCTTTAATAGACATCCACGAGGTAGCTCTCTCAACTTGGCCGATTTCGGGTGATTTGCTTGATTACTATGCTTGCTAAGTTATCACCCTTTTCCACGTGTATAGCTAAGATCTAAGTATCGTATTTTGGACTACATATCTCAAATAGTTTATTAAGCATGTAGTGTTCATACTCGATTTGTTCCATTTGTCTGCTTGTTTGTATTAAATCTTGTCTAGGACAACTTGTGTCTTAGAATTATGAAATGCTATCAGTTGTTGTGTTATGGATTCATTTTACTCTTGCGTGTACTTTATCATCATCCATTGGTAACATCAAAACTTTGGTGAGCACATGAGCTTCCTACCTTGCTTCTCCCCAGCAACATTCTCAATTCAATTCCCCTCGTTGCTTACAAATATTGTGATGAAAATTAGGTTTAATAGATCTTACATCTTATTTGGGTTGATGGTAATTGCTGCAAATGTCTTACATTTTTTTATATTTAAATTTACGTCATTAGATAATGTGTTTGAGAACATTTCTTGGGTTGGTGGTGGGGATGACCATGGGTGTGTAGGTGTGACCATTTGACAAAGCACGGTATGATTATAATAGTGATCTTCACTACTTAGGAGTAAATGTCACCTGCCCCATGAAGGGACGTAGATCTAAATAAGTTGATTAGTCCAACGATCCAAAAAAAACTCTATCTGGCACATTCCCTGATCTAATGATTGTTAGATCTTTCATTTTTCATGGAAAGGATTAACCAAAAAATGACCTTGCTAGTCACAAATGTTTGTGATTGTGTAGCAATGACTTGTTGGCTCTACCTGACCTATTCTATTGACGCAGGATTAAATTCTCGCATTGCTACTTGAGGAGAATAACAGTCTAGTGACTTTTTTTTATAAAGTACCTCTCTTATTGCACAAAAAATAGTCTGTCTTTTACTACCGTTCTTGAGGTCCATTGGTCCACCTCTCAGATCTATGATAGGTCAAAGAGTACGTAGAGGATTTCCCTCCAAGAGTTCTCCATAATGCTAGGAGATTCAATTCAAGCTACTTTTCTCTAGTGGCATAAACAATACTGAAGGGATTTGGTTTCGCCTGGTTCATGTTAGTGGGGGACATCTTTGATTGTGCCTGTTGGCAACTTGGAGCTTGGGGGAAAGTTATGAGCCATAGGTGATAAAGCTGGATTCCTTGTAATCTTCGAAAAAAGGATGATACTTGTCGACCCACACTCTTTCATACCCTTGCCCATCCTCACTTCCTTTCAAAGCAAAGGCTCTTTTTTTTTCGGTCTTCTACTATTCAACATAACATGTGAAAGGAAGGAAAAAGATTAGGGTTGATGAGGAAACTCATTTCTTAGTGCTCACATCACATCATCCTAGATTCAACTAGGGTTGGTATGCACAGAAAGGGAACCAATCCCCGTGTCTTTTAGCTTGGAAACCAGGCCAAAACCCCCAGCCAAGATCCACCTTGTCATGGATGGCACTGTCATAGTACTTCTTTTGGCTCTGCTGCTGGATAGCCAGTGGAAATGTAGGGTTGTGCATGACAAGTGAACAATCCAGAGAACGGAGGTCAGTGGAAGAGAGCCAGCATTCAACTGAACCATGAAATTTCTTATATTCTATAGAGAAAGAACGCTAGTGATAGGTCTGTTTTGGACTAATCGATTGGGCCTCTTTTCTTACTTGATTACACTCACCATATGCTGGGGCAGGGGATCACATTCTTTCAGCTTGGTAGCAAGAAAGGAAGAGTAGGCATGTATCAAAGGAGACTGCTTGGCATTACGAGGAGAGGTTGGAAGTATCTAAACATAGACACATGGTAGGGTAGGCAATGTTGAGAATTAGAGTTGTGTAAAGCAGTTGTTTCTTCTATCCTTTCCTTTGAAAGAGGAGGAGATTGAAAGATGACGCTTTACTTTACTTCAAAGTCAGAGGAATAAGCTGAGGAAGTAGACTGTTATGAGATAAAGAAGCTATGGAAGCAGCATAGGCAGGATCAAAGTCATTCTTCTTACCTTAGTCTATCTGTATGCAGGAGTTCCTATTCATTGAGGTTCTTTATTCTCATCGGATTCATGTTCAAGTCTATTCTAGAGGTGGCCTCGCCTTTTTCTATTCATCCAGACATGATTAATATCTGAGTTCTTCAGGTTACGAGCTTGATGAGTTGATGAATTCCTCTGCCCTGCTTGCTGCTATAGGTTGCAGCCTAATTCGTTCTTCCAGACCTAGAGAACGAAGGGTGCAGCAACTTTAGAGGCTGCTATACTGACCTTAATTGCAGTTCGGCGGTTGAGTTAGCAAGATTTTTGTTATTTTTAGCTAAAGAATCTCGTCAACACATTTTAATCTTTCACCTAGTCTGTTGGAACGGTTTTATATAGAAATTCTGATAGATTGTTTTACTTCTCTGAGTGCACTCCATTGGATTCCTTTGCAATCCCGCTAAGAGAATGCATTATAGCCTTTAGTTTGGATGTTTCAGGTGGCTTTTAGGACGAAGGTCTTCCATCCAAATATTAATAGCAATGGGAGTATTTGTCTGGACATCTTAAAGGAGCAGTGGAGCCCTGCGTTAACGATTTCCAAGGTTAGCATCTAGTTTGTGCTAATTGCGGTATTTACGAGCATAAAAGAATTTCTTCTCTTACTATTGGTTCCCACAAATTACTGCATTTTTGACAATAATTCTTAAATATACCAACCTGTGTTTCTGTTTTTGTTTTGATCTTTCTTTGATATTGTTCTTCGTTTATGTCCTGCTTGTCGTGAGGTGGCTTATAAGAATCCATCTCCTTATCCTTAAAAAAGAAACCGCAGACATGGTGCCATGGGTATAAGCTTTGTCCCCACGTAGTATTGTTGTTATTTTCTTAATTCAAACTCATTCACCTTCAATTTACAATGATGTCGTCATCCTAAGCATTACCTCAATTCTGCCCCTTTTAATAGAAGATTTTAAGTTGTTAGTTTAGTTATCTGTGCAGCTTTTCTACTGACAAACGGAAATTGTTTTCTGAATTCAGGCTCCTCACCTTTAAATCAGTTTATTTTAGAACCTTTTGTGCATCACCAATGATCAAAAGATAGGTTCTCATGTTCGCATATATTTATTTCACTCAATTTGAATGCATTGCTAAGCTTCATTCATTTTCTGGGTCGTTTGTTTCATGATTATAGCAAACGAAGTATCTGAGTTTAACATTTTAAGTCTCAATCACTTTGATTGTCTTTGGAGGGTAAGAATGTGAGATAAGTTATTCTGGATTAAACCATTTTAATTAGAGTTTTTTTATAATCGAGTCGAGGGTAACTACTTGTGTTGAGATCAATGTAGGAAAACTGCTTCAAAGGGTTGGAATTAGAGTTTGAATGATATCTCCTGTTCTTATTCGTTCAGTGTTCTTTCTTTGTGCTTTATGTTGAGCAAACGGGAAAGGATTTGTATCTTTCTACCAGGTTTTGCTTTCGATCTGCTCCCTGCTGACGGACCCGAACCCCGATGATCCGCTGGTTCCGGAGATCGCCCACATGTACAAGACCGACCGCGCCAAGTATGAGTCAACCGCGAGGAGCTGGACCCAGAAGTATGCCATGGGCTAAGAACTGTGCTCATGGCAGTGATTTGATTAAACTCTGAGGCTGATTTCCTTTAATATTATATCCATCTGGGTGCTTATTATATTTATTATACGTGAATGGGAAATTTTAATTTTATTTTTTCTCTCCTCCCCCGCTGGAAACCTAAGGAAATCTGACTGAAAAATTATTATGGGGAAACACATACTGGTGTGGTGTCTGTTTTATATGATCCCTTTTAGAGCCTGATGCGTGGTTTTTTTGTACACAAAATGTATGGGGTAAATTACATCTCGGCCCTCGAATTCGATATCCCCTCTTATTTAGGAACCACAAGTCTTAACGACTCTCGGAGCTTACCGACTGAACTAAGGAATAGAATCTGCTTGGGTCCTATAAATTTCACGGGGAAAGATTCCTGCTTTCTCTTTCGCTAGCCCTTTATCCTCTACTTTATTGGCTGGTTGATTCCGGAGATCATTGGGTTTACTAAAAAAAAAAAAGGCCTTCCTCCCGAGCAAAAGTCGAACCAAAACACAAGAGTTTCTTGAGGTTCCATGGTTATATGTGGGTTTGTTTTTGTTATCAACACTCGAGTTATTTAAATTTTCTTCCAAAACAAAAGAATGGAGTTTATATGTGATAAATAGTAGTGAATGTTAGGGGAGTTTTACTTAGGAAATTGAGTTTAATGTACAATATGAATGAATATATATTAACTCAAATATTTATGTGAACGAATAATGTTCAATAATTGGTCATTAATTTTATATTAATAATATAATTTATATCCCTAGAGAGACTCAATTCAAATAAGCAATTTTATGTATTTATGACGTGTGGCGTGAGCAATTGGAAATGATTACGTGTCATTTAGCAATTTGCCAGTCCTTTTTTGGTGGTCTTTATTGTTGTATATTCTCATAAAGAACGTCAATCGGTTATTACGTTCTGATAAAAAATGGCAATTCGTTATTGCAATTTCATAAAAAAATGACCATAAATTAATCAGTTATTGCAACCTTGTATATAAATAAGATTGTTTATTTAATATTTACTTTTAAATTGGTATGTAATCTATGAATATTAAATGTATTATATTGGGTACTCTTGAATATTTTGTGATGCTTGTGGTTAAAAAGGGTGGAAAGTGATCGTTGAGTAACGTCTTAAGAGAAGAAAATTATTGAAATAAAGTGTAATTTTTGCCAGGCTTTTAGGTTGATAAAGAATAGTGAGAAAGATAC
This sequence comes from Apostasia shenzhenica, assembly GCA_002786265.1. Classification (NCBI taxonomy): domain Eukaryota; kingdom Viridiplantae; phylum Streptophyta; class Magnoliopsida; order Asparagales; family Orchidaceae; genus Apostasia; species Apostasia shenzhenica. The sequence goes on from KZ451905.1 coordinate 535,232, forward strand.
AAAAATGAATTATTTTGTATTAAAAAAAGATGAGAGATCTTGAGTTATATAAGATAATATTGTCATCTTAAATAGTAAGTGTGTTTGAGCTGAAGCAGTATTGAGATAGGTGAGTTTTTAGGAAATATTCAAGAAATGTAATTTTTTAAAATCAAATTGAATAAAATCTTTATATTTGAATCACAAAATATTGCACATGATATTATTTTAAACAAATTTTATTATTGTTCTGAATATTGTATAAGTAATTAATTTTTCTTCATAAATACTTTAATGTAATAAACGCTTGTAGTATGTGATTATATTATTATTGTAATATTTATATGTATTTGAATATATTAAATATTTTGTTTTAATGTTCATACATTTAATGGTGTGCAAATAATGATTTAAATCAAAAAATTAATTCAAATCATTTAAATTTAACTGTTTGGTTTGGTCTAAAATTCAATGATTTGATGATAGTTTGATATTCTGAGTATTTTGGTTAATTTGTTTTAATTTGGTTTCACTCGTTTGAAAATTAAATTGAAATTGATCGGATTAACTGATTATTAAATAAATTTACATATAATTATAATTTGTTATGTTATTTTAATTATATTGTGAAATTAATTATGCAATTGTTTCTGAATTATTATTATTATTTTTGTTAAGTTTATTATGATGATGTGATTAAGTTATTTGATGTGTTTAAATAATTTTTATATACTACTATACGGAGAGTCTGTGGTGGATTTTTTATTTAATTAAATATTTTTTTCTACTAAATTATTTTTATATTAAAATTATTATTTAGATATTTCATATAGTAATATTTAAAATCATTACGAGAAAATTTAAAAAAAAAATACAAAATAAATAAATAAAATATAATTTTAATTGAACTAAACAAATTAAATTGATGTTTACTTGATTGATTTGGTTTAATTTTTTAAAATTTTAAATCGAACTTGATTTTTATTTTTGATTTGGACACTAAATCGGCCTAGATACATTCTCTTTAAAAAGTATTCAATTAGTAGGTTTTTTTTACTTTATAGCACTTAATTATAATAAACATATTGAAGGATAAATTCAAAATTTAAATTTTCGTGGAATTATAAGTAACAATTGTATGTTTTTGGATTAATTATCAATAATAATTGTTAATGTCCTAATTAATGAGATGTGAATTTCAGATAATGTAAGAATTAAATTTGTTTTTACTTGAGAAAGTGGGTTTTTGCCCTCGGATCATTCATACTAAGTACATAAGTCGGCTAATTTATTGAATATTTAATGTAGGATAATTTTCTATGCATCTGTTTTTATGTGTATCGATTCATATTTGAATAGTAGGTAATGGCTAAGCATTCTGTTCGAAACACAAAACTCGCTCGCATTTTATTTTACTCGAGCTTGACTTGCTTTTCTTATAACTCAAAGTGTATTCGCTCGTAATAAAATTGATAAAACTCGTAATCGACTCGATATCTATACAATAATACATATTTAAATTTTTCTTATATATATTTAAGATATTTAATACATATAAATATGGTCTATGAGATAATTTTTTATGAGATTAATTATATAATATATTTAATATATAAAATAAATATTTAAATTAAAACTTAAGCTTTGTTGATTCAACACAAAATTTAAACAGAATTTAGTTGGCTAGAATCTAGCTCAACTCAAAGTCAAATTCCATGTTTAAATTAAGGCAAATTTACTCTCAAAGTTAATGCAATTTATATATGTTAATTGGAATCTAATTTTTAGAATTTAAGGCACTATTTGGCTCGAGAATTAAAATCAGAATTGAAATAATACTAGTTTAAAAAATAATAATAATAATAATAATAATAATAATAATAAATTTAATTATTTTACATAAATTATAATATAAAAAATATTATTTTAAAAATATCAATTTTATTTCACATACTAGAATTAAATATTTGAGTTAAATATTTTGATTTAGGATGCAAAATAAAGAAGATATTTTTATTGAAAATTATTTAATATAAAAAATAAAATAATATTTTTTATATTAAAATTAGTGTAGAATAATTAAAAATATTATTTATTTATTATTATTATTATTAAATTTTAAATTAGTATTATTTTGCTTCTTGCATTAAATAAAGCCTAAAGTGTAAATTGACTTTGAATTACATTCTGAAATTTATATAATATCTATTTTGTCAGTAATTTAAATAATTGATTTTTTAATGAAATCTTAATAATTACTTATTTTATCTCTCTTACGATGGGAAATAAAAATGACCGATGGAAGGAGATAAAAATATATGGGTGGAAAAATAAATATTATGGTGATAATGTAAACATGACTGCGTTGTTAACATTGTTTGATGCTAAGAATCTGTTTAATAATAAGAAAAAAAAATGAAATTTTTAGTGAATTTTAAAAAATATATATAATATAAAATAAAATAAATTGATTATATTAAAAATTATGTTAGTTGTGAAATAAAAATTATTGATTTATTAAAAATTAGGTTGAATGTGAAATAAAATAATTATTTAATATTAAAATTTATGTAAAATAAAATATAAAATAATTTTTTAAATTTTTTTAAAATAAATTTAAAATTTTAATTATGACTAATTTTAACTATAATGTTGAGCTCATCCAGGCCTAAGTTGACAAAAAAAAATCCAAATTTGAATTAATTTAATAGCAACAGATAACTTCTTCGAAATATATTCTATTAAAATCAATTTTATATAATAATCAAAATCATTGTTCATGAGCCTGTGAAATACTTATGTACATTAAAATAATAAATTAAGAAAAATATAAATTATATGTATTTATATGAAAAAAATTTAATTTAATTTTTTGAAACACAGATGCAAAATCATGGTATAAGTAATTTATATTTAAATATCAAATTTTTATATTAACTCAATTCATTAAAAATAAGACAAATAAAAAAATATAAAATTCATATAATTTTAAATCGGTTCCACAGTAAACGAGCAGACGTGCACAGAAATTTGTATCCAATCAGCATGTGCAGATCTCAGAAATCAGATGAAAACGAAGCATAAGCCCGAGAAACCCTAGAACTCCTCTCTTCTCCCCCATCCCTCCATGCGCCGTCGGAGATTTAGAAGAGCTTGTAGGGAGAGGAGGCATCAAGGGGATGGATCAGGTAAGTGAGAACCAGAGCCAACAGCATCAGCACATACGCAATCCCCTGATCGATCGATGTCCCTTCAATCGAGAGAGGAAGGAGAAAATCTCAAAATCAGATCGAAGAAGATGGGAGAAAGGAGAAATCGATCGAGAGCAGGTGCTCACCATCGCTGGAAGGTGCCGGTGCCGGGGCCTGAGCCTGGACGGCCGGTAAGACAATGCCGAAGATGAGAGCGATGAGAGCTGCCAGGCCGAAGGAAGCCCTAGGAACTGCCGCCATGTCGCCTTGTGAATCCCTCTCTATCTCCCCCTCTCCTCTTCTCTAGGATTTAGAAGAGCGGAGAGAGAGAGACAGGGATCACCGCCGAACAATCTCTAGAAGGAGATCGATCGGTGCTTTCCGCTTTCCTCCGTCTCGGAGTTTTTATGTGTCCCCGGGAAGGGATCGAAGGGGAGTCGGATCCATTTATACTCGGCGGCACGGCCATGAGAAGCCACAAAAGCCGCTCGTTCCTCTCTCTCTCTCTCTCTCTCTCTCTCTCTCTCTCTCTCTCTCTCTCTCTCTCTCTCGGCTGCACGGCCATGGAAGCGACAGAAGCGGGTCGCCTCTCTCTCTCTCTCTCTCTCTCTCTCCCGATAGCATAGGGATGACGTGAGGCCCACCACGGCCGGCGGGCTGCTATTGGCTGGCATGTGGCAACTGGCAACAGTGGAGTCTTGGAAAATACTTGGGTTCGGACACCTCTCCGCTCCATAATTTCATACCCATAAATACGCAACCTGGCGCAAGACGAGAGGCGGTGGGCGGCAGCGGTGAGAGAGAGAGAGGAGAAGAGAGGTGAGCTCGCGGCAGGAGAGAGAAAGGAGAGGAGAGAGAGGGAGAGAGAAAAATACTTGGTTGGAAAAAATTAAAAATTTACTTTATTATTTTTCTCAATTTAAAAATTAAATTCTAAAAAATAATTTAATCTGTTAATTCTAAATTAAATTTTTTAATTAAGTGAGGAGAGAGAGGAGAAAAAGGGGAGGAGAGAGAGGCGGTGGGGCGCAGCGGTGAGAGAGAGAGAGGGAGAGGGGTGAGCTGGGCGGGGAGAGAAAGAGAGGAGAGAGAGGAGAGAGAAAAATACTTGAGTTAGAAAAAATTAAAATTTATTTTATTATTTTCTCAATTAAAAATTAAATTCTAAAAAATAATTTAATCTGTTTAATTCTAAAATAAATTTTAATTACGTACAAATATAATTGATTCAACTAAGTAATTTTAATTTAAATTATATTTTAAAATTTATTTTTATTTATATTTTTAAAATTATTTATTAGATGATTTATATATTATATATATATATATATATTATATTATAAAACCCAAATATGATAATAAATAAATCAACTAATTCTAAATTTAAAATTTACATATAAATATAATTTATATTTCAATAAATTTTTAATTTAATAATAACTACTTAATAATGCATTTAATAAACTTTCAATAAATTTTAATTACAATAATAATGCAAATACTTAATTTTTTAAATGTTTTATTTTTTTTATGAATATTTTAAACTTTCAAAATTTAAAATCAAATTTAAGATTAAAATCTTTAAATTTTACTTCATTATTTGCTTTTTTTTATTTAATTATTATTTTATTATTTTTATTGATTTTAATTTTCAAATTTAAAACATAAATTTTAAGATTTAATCTTTAAATTTTACTTCATTTTATTTGTTTTTTTTGTTTTATTTAATTATTATTTTATTACTTACTCATAATGTATATATTTATTTAATTATTATATTTTTTAAAAATATATTAAATAATAAAAATTTAATTTAGAATAAAACAGATTAAATTAACTTTTAGAATTAAATTTTTAAATTAAGTTTATAATTTTTAGATTATATGTTGAGAAAATAATAAAATTTAATTTAATTTTTTCAATATTATATGATGTAAGAATTATTTGTAAATTTTAAAATTTAAAGATTGATTTAAGAAAAAAATTATAATATAATTTCTATTTTAAATTAAAAAATTACTTAGTTGAATCAATTAAATTTATTACGTAATTAAAAAATTTAATTTAGAATTAACATATTAAATTATCTTTTAGAATTTAATTTTTAAATTGAGAAAATAATAAAATAAATTTTAATTTTTTCCAACTCAAGTATTTTCCTTCTTCTTCTCTCTCCTCTCTTTCTCTCTCATGCCGCCAGCTCACTCTCTCTCTCCTCTCTCTCTCTCACCTCCCACCGCCTCTCTCTCCTCCTTTTTCTCCTCTCTCCTCTCTTTCTCTCTCCTGCCGCCAGCTCTCCTCTCTCTCACCTTGCTGCCAGCTGCCGTCATATTATTGGAGTATGAAATTGTGAGGTGGAGGAGTATCCGAACCCAAGTATTTTTCGGAGTCTGGAGAGGCAACTTGAATTCTTCTAAAGTCTAAACAAGACTTTAGGTCTCATTTATAAATATTTATTTCATATCTAACACATATAAAATCAATTTTATTTCTTTCAATCAAAAATTATTTTAATTTTACATTTTACAAACATTTTAATAAAAATATAATTTTATTTCAACAAGTTGATTTTGATCTGATCTAAAATTCGATTTAATTTTCGAACAATTTTTAATCTCTGAGCCAAATTAATATTCCTAATTTTATATTCAAAATTTGCGTAAAGAACTAAATGTTATGAAATAATTAAAATTTAGAATTGTTTATAAGAAATTCCTTAGTTCATCTTGCCTGATTCTAGAGTTTGTGGTCAACAATCGACTCAAATAGTTAAAGACGAAATAGTAAAATATCTTTTTAAGCTTGGCTGAATCAACTTAATTCTTGTGTCTATCTTATTTCTATTTTGCTCTTCATTTTGCTTTTGCTTTTCTATTATATCTTTAACAAGAGCGCTAGCGTTAGGGGTGTGCATTCGGTTTGAGTAGTTGGTTTGGTGACCAAACAAAAAAAAAAAGATTGGATTTGGTTTTAAATTTAATGAAACCAAACCAACCAAACTATATTATAAACCAAACCAAACCAACCAAATAAATATCAGTTCGGTTTGATTTGGTTTGGTTAAAACTATATTTTTGGTCTGCAACCCTTTGATCTACAGTGCAAGCCGCGCAAGTCGCGCAACCCTAAATAATCTGAAACTTCTCGGTCGGTCAAATCAACATTCTTTCTCGCGAACTCATCTATGAGCGAACCCAAATTGACAAATTGCCAACTGAACCGGCCCAATATAAATACGTGGGTTATTCGGTTAATTCGGTCGGTTTGGTTTCCAAACATGTGAAACCGAACCCAAACCAATTAACCAAAATATTCAAAATATCAAACCATTACCAAACCGCTAGATTCTAAACCAAACCAAACCGTTAAATTTAAACGGTTCGGTTCGGTTTTTCGGTTTAAACCATAGTTTGCACACCCCTAGCCAGCGTTGTTCAAATCAATTTTTACATAAGTTATTTTTTATTTTCCTCGAACCTCACCTAACTCAGAGCTAGATTAACTATAATTTAGACATCGATATAATCTACGGTCTTGGGTCTAGATTGTATCAATTTTTACACACATATATATTGTTATATTATTTTATACATATTTTATTTGAGTCAATTATGGATCAAATATTATATTTATATTAGTGAAAATATTCACTTTAGTGCTCTATATACTTTTTGAGTTATTTTGTGTATTATATTTGATTTGGATCAATTTGAGTTTAATTTGAATCTAAATTGAATGAAAATTCAAATTGAAAGTAGGTTGGAGTTATTTGAGTTACATTATAAAGTAGAGGACTTGGCAACAATTTCCCCGTTAAATGGAGGCCAGCCCAGCCCAGCCCTTCTCTCCATCGCGCCGAACCAGCGGCGACCCTCTTTCAACTCCGCTCGAGCGCGCTTTTCCCGTGGCCGACTCTCTCGCGCAGGACGCTGCACGACCTCGCAGCTGCCCTCTTCTCCTCTATAAAATGGGATTCCAGGTTTGAGTAGAGAGCTGGCTGTCGATGTTTGATCCTGTGAGATTTCTTTGTCACCGCTAGAAGCAGGGGGTTGCTACTCTTAAGGATCTTGAGGTTCTTAGTGTTGGGCTTCTTCTCTTTTTGTTATTTTTTAGTTATATGTTACTTTCTATTTCCCTGTTTGCTGATACTAGATTCTGATTTCTGCAATTTTTGGACGAAATCTGAACCAGAATTGAATCTGTGTTTCGTTGGTTTCTTAGTCACTCTTGTTTCTATCCTGACCTCTAGTTCTGCGTTCCTTGAAATTTATCCAATTTGATTCTGACATTGTTCAATGCTTCTTTGCAACTTATATGAAATAGTTATTTTCCTGAGTTTGGTAAAGCTATGTTCGATTTGGTTAAAACCTGCTGTTTTTCCCTCTCTCAAAAGGCATGTGACAGTTGAATGTTATTGGATTGATTAACTCATATGAAAAGTAATTCAAGCCATCATGGCATGGGAGTTATTTTCTTCAAGTACTTTGATTAATTTCTGTCTTGTTTGTGCAAGTTACTGGATTCACTGTCAGCATAACTAGTTCCTTAAGAATTCCAAAAAGATTTTGTGAATATACTTCTCTTGTTGATTAACATAATATATGGAAGCTCGACTTAATCTCCTCAAGATCATGGCATTTTGCATGTTGGAGTTCTACTTAGAACCTTTCAAAATCTAGATTTTAACTAGGTCTCTATGTTGCATTAAATTACATTTCAATGTCTTAGTTTAATTTTACTTAAAATTTTAAAATATTAAATTTATGACTTTTACTTTCATGCAGATAGATATGGCACCTAAGAACATGAGGATTTCATATTTAGGCCTACATAGAACTTAATTTAAGGGTTAGCATTTCCTTATTGGTCATGTGATAATTATTTTAGCAACCTATGCGACATCATCCTCTAAATGAATTTCTCAGTCAACAAGAATATTTTTGGAAATTAAATAAATTAGGACGCTATACTTTAAAATGGAAACATAACATCTATTTTTCCAAATGTTGTAAAATTTGGATCGGATGAAGAGCCAACCTATTATTTGGTTCATGGTCACAGCGGTCTGCAGTCCAAATCAGTCAAAATGGTAGATCATATTTAAAGAAAATTAAAAAAATAATAGTGTCCACCAAAAATTACTAACAAGTAAACTTTTTTTTTTTTTGACTTATTCATCTTCAAACGATAAACATCATAAAAATTGATTAATCCATTATGCTTTGATTCAATCTAATATCAGTTTGGTTTTGGCTTGGAATCGAACTGAATGGTGTGTTGGTTCATTTGTCAAATTTGTTGAACTAGGTGGTCCAATCTTGTTTTTATCACACTTGTTTTTTTATTGAATATTTAAAGAATATTAAAGTTTCAAAAGAAAATTGTCATTTTTAATTAGAAGAATTAGCTAGATTGGACCACCTAGTTCAACAAATTCGACAAATGAACCAACACACCATTCAGTTTTTTTTTTATTGAATATTTAAAGAATATTAAAGTTTCAAAAGGAAATTTTCATTTTTAATTAAAAGAATTAACTAGAAGATTTAGAATTATAACAAATAATTTCTTAACTAAGTCAAAATGATGAATATCTTGAATGGCAAAGAATTGACATTGTTTAGAATATTTAAATTATATTTCATTTATTTATAGAAGGAAAATTGAGTATTAAGTATAATTTAAATTTGAATTTGAATTTCGATCATGAAATTGTAAGGTCTGATCTAAATTTTGCATATTCATTTAACCTAAATGGACAGTCTAATCTTTGATATAATTGATTCAATTCCAGAATTGGTTCAGGCTCTGTTTGGCATTGTTTTGGCTTTTCAAAAAGTGTTGTGTTTTATAACTATGCAAATGTTATTGTTTTATATGTTATTTTTTTGCTTGTCAGAAACAGTATTGTTTGATGAAAACCTGTGAAGTACTGATATTTTATGAAGCCTAATATATCCACATCAGATATCAATACTTACTGATACTCTATCGATACATGTCAGATAAGCTACATGGCATGATAGTTTTATTTTTTTAAACAAAAATTTGATATTTATCTGATACTTATTTTATACTTTTTAATATTTCTAATTATAAAAAATATGTTAGACTAACTAAAAATCAAAAAAAGAACTCATACATAAAAGACAACTCATGCTTAGACTCGACAATTAACGATGAGAGAGTGACACGTCATGTTCACGCAATTACAAGAGTATAGAGCTTCACAAACTCTGAAGTTTTGGTAGCAGAATGAAATCTAATATCCACAAATTGTTGCTTCATCTACGAGGTCTCACAGATATCGGTGACGTTGCTACCTTTTCTATTATAGCTAACACTTGGTCGTTGCTTCTGTCGGATGTTGATCATGCTTCACTTCTCTGCCTCGCTCGAGTCCATATATGCATATGTAGATATATTGTTTGTATCTTAACGTATCGGCATCCTATTTTATTTGAGTTTGTCGTATCGTTGTACCGTATCATTTTGTATCATATCATATTCGTATTGCTATATCAGACCTGTGCTTCATAAATGGAAAATGTTGTGCTGTATAGCTAGATTATGTTTTTAATCAAATTGGACATATATAAGGAAATTTTAAATTTGTTTATGTTAATTATAGATAATAATTATATATTTTTTAAATTAATTATAATATATATTTTTATTCAAAAATTGTTAAAAAACATAATTTATATATATAGATTTATTTTATGTAATTAAATATAATTAGTTTATTATTTTATTTTATATATTTATTTATGGTAATATAATTATTGTACAATTTATGTACAGTAAAAATAAAAAAATAAATGTAGAATAACTAGTAACCATAAATATTAATTAGTATGAGATAAATTAAAGTTTTTAACTTTGTAAAAGCTAAAACAGTTTTTTAAAAAAGCTCTTTTTTTAGCCTTTGATTATAATTATTTTTTTAGTTTTTCAAAAGTTGTTCTACAAAGCACCACTTTTAGCCTTCGGCGGTATAAAAAATATTTTTTTCTGCTGAAAAGCATTTCTAAATGCACCCTAAACATTTAGAAATTCTAGTTTAAATTTGCTTACGGGAGCTTATAAATAAACTTAAAACATTATGAGATATGTTGTATGCTTTAAGATTTTGAATATTTCCTCACTCCAGAATTCACTTAAAAAACTTCCTTTTTATAGATTCCACACCAAAGACTGATTTGCATATCTTTATTGTGTGTGAAGGTAGGGACCAATCGCCTGATTGCATGTTCAAGACTCTTTAGTGTATTATTTATTAAAAAGATCCTACTATTGAATTTTTCCTTTTTCTTATAAGTTGAGAACAGTGAGGGTATGGTTTTGCTTGCTGAGAAACTAATGTATTTGAGTACAATTTCACCCAATACAAGTAGAGATGACTTTGTAAAGGATTCTCTATTGTAGGGTGTGAAGAGGAATTAGGTTGTTAGGCCTTGGATTTGAGGAGTCTTAGAGGTAGATATAGATCTGTTTGGATTGAATTGTCTAAATATTGTGGTGTTCCTTACTTTTCTGCATTTTTCTTCCACTCAGTATTGTTCATTTTTAATGTCACTGTTTTATTACAATTATATATCTCAAAATGTCCTGATTCCATATAATTGAACCTAGTCTATATCTGAACCAAACATCGTAAGCCCTCTGTCCCTGATGTAGATCTCCCTTTTGATTCTTCACTGCTTGCCCTTTGGTCATTGGACAAAAAGGAGAAAGCATCAGTCTCTAGGTTGGCATGGAGTACGTCAATTCCCTTACTGGATTTCGCCTAGATGGTCGCCGTCCCAATGAAGTATTCCCTGCTCTCTTTTCTCTCTCTCATCAGCGTAAAACGTATTTTTCTATTTGATTTTCTGATAGCAAATATTGCTACTTTGATTGCTAGATGAGGCAAATACGAGGTGAAATTGGTGTTGTTGCTAAGGCAGATGGGTAATCCTTCTTTCTTGTCCTTCTATTTTCTTTAAATTTTCTTGTGCGTAGGTTGGAAAGATAAATTTTGAGTCTTACCTCACTTTCTTTCAATGCAGTTCTGCCCTCTTTGAGATGGGAAACACCAAGGTCATTGCAACTGTGTATGGGCCAAGAGAGGTTACCCATTGTTTGATTTTCTCTCCATTTATTTGCCTTTTTTTTCTTGGCTCACTAGATTGTTTAATATGATTTTGAAGACTAAAAGGATGCAAATAAATGGAGAAGGAGTATAATAGTACCTATTTATAAGAATAAAGATGATGTACAGAATTGCGCCAATTATAGAGAAATTTAATTAATGAGTCATACTTTAAAACTTTAGGAGAGGGTGATCGAACAAAAGTTACACCATAATACTAAGGTATCAGAGAATCAGTTTTGTTTTATGCTAGTTAGATCTATTATAAAAGCCATTCATTTATTAATAAATTTAATGGAGAAGTTTACGGAGAGAAAGGAAAACCTCCATTTGGTTTTTATTAATTTAGAAAAAGCTTATGATAAAGTCTCAAGAGAAGTACTTTGGAGAGTTTTAGAAAAAAAAAGGGACTTGCATTCGTTATATTCAAGTTATTAAAGATATATATAAAATGGCTGTTACCCGTGTGCAGACTCCTTTTGATTAAAGATTTTTCTATTACAGTTGGACTACACCAAGGTTCGGCTTTAAGTCCGTATCTTTTTGCTTTAATTATGGAAGTCATGACTGGATATATCTACGATAAGGTGCCTTGGTGTATGCTCTTCGCAGATGATATTGTCCTTGTTGAGAAAACTAAAGAGGGAGCTAAAATAAAACTCGAGTTTTGAAATAATGTTCTAGAATCTAAAGGTTTTCATCTCAGTAGATCAAAAACTGAATATATGAAGTGCACATTTAGTCAAGAAAGAAATACTTATATTGGAGGTGTGACAATTGGTGATCAAATTGTCAAGAAGAGTGAGCACTTTAGATACCTTGGATCAATCATACAAAAGAATAGTGAAATAGATAATGACGTTATTAGTAGAATTCAAGCAGGATAAGTAAAATAGGGAAATACTTCTGTTGTGTTGTGTGATAGAAAAATCTCATCCGGAATCAAGGGTAAATTTTATAAAATTATAGTAAGACCACCAATGATATATAGTGCTGAATGCTGGTCTGCAAAGAGGAAACATACAAATAAAATAAATATTACAGAAATGAGAATGCTAAGGTCAACGTGTGGATATACACAAAAGGATAAAATGAGGAATGAGTATATCCGAAAGAAAGTTGGTGTTGCACCAATTGAGGATAAACTTAGAGAAAGTCGGCTTAGATGATTTGGACATATAAATCGTATGTCAATTGAAGCTCCAGTTAGAAAAATTGAATTATTGAATTTTTTCAATGTACAAAGAGGAAGAGAGACCAAAGAAGACATGGCAAGAAACAAAGGATTCATGTAGCCGACCCCACTTAGTGGGATTAAGGCTTGGTTGTTGTTGTTATTTGCATTTTTTTTTTCACCCTTTAACACCACAATTTTCTCCACCCACTTGAAAATTGTGATGATAGTGTGGTTCAAACATGAGACTTCCTAGTTCTCAGGCAAGCTCCTTACTCACTGGGCTAGAAAAACACCACCCATTTATTTGCCAGTTGCCTTCATCTTGTTTTGTCTTTTCTATTTGTTCCTTGTGACATTTGAAATTTTCATTCACATCTGCCCCTTTTTTTTCTTCTTTGGTTTAACTACTTTGAAAATATGGAGTGAATGTATTCCCTTCTTTAACGTGCTTCAGGTGCAGAATAAGAACCAGCAGATCCATGATCAAGCATTGGTACTATCTTAATTTGTCTATCCTGGAGATTTGTCTGCTTTACCTTTTTGTTTTCTCTTTGGAATTTATTCACACTTCTTTTCATAATGCTGCAAATCTGGTTATAGGTCCGTTGTGAGTATAGTATGGCTAACTTTAGCACAGGTGATCGTGCCCGAAAGCCGAAGGGTGACCGGTAAAACTTCATGGAAATCATTGCTTGATTTTCATAGTATAAGTTCTCGATTAATATCAAAAAGGTTATTCTATGGTATGTATTTCAGGAGGTCCATAGAAATATCTTTAGTTATTCGGCAGACGATGGAAGCTAGCATATTAACTCACTTGATGCCACGATCTCAGGCAAGAACCGATACCTCATTGGCATTTCTTTTGAAAAGAAATTATGGTTATTAATTATCATTTCGTATGTTCCACAGATTGATATATATGTTCAAGTACTTCAAGCTGATGGTGGTATGTGAAAGTTTTGACTTATGGATTTCTCCTTAGCTGCTGTAGCAGTTCTTTTTGTGATTCATATCAATGAAATTTTGCAAATTGCTATTTTCTGTTTACTTTGTGAATATTCTGTTATATGGAGTGCACATTTAGTCAAGAAAGAAATGCTTATATTGGGGATGTGACAATTGGTGATCAAATTGTCAAGAAGAGTGAGCGCTTTAGATACCTTGGATCAATTATACAAAATGATGGCGAGATGCGCCCGACAATACGCATAATGAATATTAGCAGGATTCAAGCAGGCTGGGCGCTAAAATGCGAGAAATGCTTCTCGTGTGTTATGCCGACTAGAAAAAATTCCTCAATCCAAAATTAAGGGTAAATTTTATAAAACATTGTAGTAAGACCAGTGACTGATATATGGTGCTGAAGCTGCTGCCTGCAAAGAAAAATCAATTCACAAATTAAAATAACAATGTTGCAGAAAAAATGAAGAAATGTTAAGATGGACTGTGTGATATACACGAACAGGACTTACGACATGAGAGATGAGCTATAATCCGAAAGAAAAGCTGTGTGCACCAATGAGGGTAAAAACTCAGAGAAAGTCCTGGCCGTCCGAGTTTCTTGGGACATCTAAATCGTAAGGCCAATTGAGAGACTCCAGTTAGAAAGAATGAGTATTGCGGATATTTGCCCACTGAACAAAGAGGAATGAGAGGAGGACCATAAGAAGACATGGCTAAGAAACTACTAAGCTGAGGTGATCTTACGTTACTGAGATAAGAATTTGGTAACTGATAGAGCGCAATGGAAACAAAGGATTCATGTAGCCGACCCCACCTAGTGGGATAAAGGCTTGGTTGTTGTTGTTGTTGTTTTGTGAATATTCTGTGAAATAGGTTAAACTTACATTTATCCTTGGACTTTAAGTTTATCGCTCCACTTATTTCACTTCAGGAACAAGATCGGCATGCATCAATGCTGCAACCTTAGCGCTAGCAGATGCTGGGATTCCAATGCGTGATCTTGTCACCTCCTGTAGTTCTGGGTATCTTTGTAGCACTCCCCTGCTGGGTATGGCTACTTCATTTTTTCAGTTTTGAGTATTTTTATTGGCTATAATTCATACAACCTTACATTTCGGACCTAAATCATAATTATCAGATCTAAACTATGTTGAGGATGCTGCTGGAGGTCCAGATGTCACTGTGGGCATACTAGTAAAAATGGATAAACTGACTCTTCTACAGGTCAGTTTTGATCACTGATGTGCACATCAGTTTTCTTTTTTGCCTCTTTTGGCAATCTGCCAAAAAAGCCATGGCTTGGTTTTGTTTACTTCCCTTATACATAAGTTTAAATTAATGAAATATTAATCTCATTTCACATCCTACACAAAATCAGATTTAACAAAGTAACTTCACATCTCACACGACTGTCAGTAATCCATCAACTTTATTTCACATCTTATAAAGACAACAAACTAATTTTGTTTCCCTATCATACATGCATTTCAAGGTAGGCTAAAAATTCCATTCCAAAGACAAGTCTTCTTGTAACAAAACAGACTCTAAGCCCTTAGTGCCTGCGATGTACGCTATGATCCTATTGATATGTAGTTCTATGAACATCAAATTAATTAGATTTGTGTTGAGAATAAGAAGGTACGGCATCAACCTCTGCAAGATTGCAAGTTTGAGCGCTTGAGGGGCAGAAATGGGATTGAGAACTTAGGATATTCTCTAGTTGCAATAAAAAGGATCTCATTGTTATAAAATCAACGGAAGCTAAGTTTGGAAAAAGGCCCGAGTGGGGCTATAAAAAGATGATCGAAGTGGTCTGCTAGGTCTTTGATGCAGCGCTAGATCACCAGCACCGATGACTTCGTTATAATCTACGACCTCGAGCGTAGATTATAACAATTTATTACCTTGTACATAGTTATTTTTATTCTGCATTTATTTCGAGTTGATTGGAGTCGTACATTATGTTTATGTCGGTGGGAATGCCCACTTTGGTGTCATGTATATATTATGGTCAGTCTGAGTCATGTGCATGGGTCGAATCAAATTGGGTTCAAGGATAGTTTATCTCGAACCAATTTGATTCAAAATGGAGCAAGCTTAGGACTAATTTGTGATGCAGCTAAAGCATGAGGACCCGGCTATAATTTCACCTTATTAAATCACCTTCAGCCCTAATATGATCGGGCCTTCTGTCTCTGCCGGGTTCCATCGCTCGGCTGATCCGGCTCGCGATG
>KZ451905.1:580815-598526 GCA_002786265.1 Apostasia shenzhenica
CGGATATACTCATTTCTCATTCTATCCTTTCGTGTATATCCACACATCCATCTTAACATTCTCATTTCTGCAACATTTATTTTATTTGTATGTTTCTTCTTTGCAGGCCAGCATTCAGCACCATATATCATCGCTGGTCTTACTACAGTTTTATAAAATTTACCCTTAATTTTGGATGAGAATTTTCTATCGCACAATACACCAGAAGTATTTCTCCATTTTACCCAGCCTGCTTGAATCCTGCTAATAACGTCATTATATATTTCACCATCATTTTGTATAATTGATCCAAGGTATCTAAAGCGCTCACTCTTCTTGACAATTTAATCACCAATTGTCACATTTCCAATATAAGTATTTCTTTCTTGACTAAATATGCACTTCATATATTTATTTTTTAATCTACTGAGATGAAAACCTTTAAATTATAGAGCATTCCTCCAAAACTCTAATTTCGCTTTAACTCCCTCTTTAGTTTTCTCAATAAGAACAATATCATTTGCAAAGAGCATACACCAAGACATTTCATCTTGAATATATCCGGTCATAACTTCCAGCAAAATAAAATCACTTAAGTGATATAATTCTTTATTTATTTTTAAAATACAAAATAAAATCACTTAAAATAATATATATATAAGTTTCAGCAAATTCATCATTGATGTTTCGAGGGTGCAGCTTACCGGATTTAGTTATTTCGAAAAGAACAATACTTTTTTTAGAAAATAATTACTATTACAAAGACTTAATAATTTTATACATAATATTTTAATCTTTAATATTACATATTAATCATTAGAATTAAATAACAGTTACATTACATATCAAACTCTTTATCATAAAATCATAATATTTACGTAATACATATAAAAATTTTATATAATTAAAATGATGAATATCAAATATTAAAATTTAAATACAAATTACATTTTCCTCTCAATCTGATATCACATGCCTTTTTAAACATCAACCGCAAAGGAGAACACACAAAATAGACCTCCTTCCTGAAGACTACTGATTGCAAACAAAATTTAAATACCAAAAAAAAAGATTACATTATTTATTTTTAATTCGTAATTTAATAATATCAAATTATTAGTTCTACGCGTTCAATATTATTTATTCAGAAAGTTAAACAAAAAACTAACAAATTGCAAATGAAATCTCAAAAAAAAAAAAAAAACCCATTCTTCTCAGCATTTAGTAAAACATGTGAATGACATGAATAATCAATAAAAATAAAAATAAAAGCACCTAATCTGCCCCCCCAAAAAAAACCCAAAAGAAGGGGATTTTTACAATGAAACAGTGACTTCTTTTCAAGCCTATCTACAACTCCACCATTGTTAGCATTCTGAACAAACAATATTTTGGGATTTCTCGACGAAATTTACAGTCACGGCGTCGAACATATAGCTCCTGAAAATCAGATGTAAGGAACAACAAATAGGAAATTAGTAGGGAACATTATATCAATCATTCTCCAGTTAATTGAAACACAAACAGGAACTTCAAAAAAAAGTTCAGATAGATGCTAAGAAAAAGATAAAGTTGAAGTTAAACAATAAGGGCGATAAAAAGCGAGTTTTTGTTTATTTGCTTGAAATAGACTATTTGATTTTGAGTTCAACTTTGCTTAAACTCGATTCAAACTCAACGTTATTTGAACAATTTCACGTCAAATCAAATCAAATTCCAAGATCAATTACTAACTTTAATTAAATTAACTTTAATGCTATTAATGTTTAATATGTCAAACTAAAAGTCTCAATTTCAACATAAAATAGACCTAAGGCTCTGTTTGGTGTGAGGATTAAAATCAGAACCAAAATAGTACTACTTTAAAAAACAACAATAATAATACATAAATTTTTTTAATCATTTCACACAAATTTTAATAAAAATAACATTATTTTACTTCACATATTTAATAATTTTCAATAAGAATATCAATTTTATTTCACATCTTAGACTAAAATATTCAAATCAAGTATTTTAATCTAGAATGTGAAATAAAGTTAATATTTTTATTAAAAATCATTGAATATATGAAGTAAAATAATATTTTTTTATATTAAAATTTATATAAGATATTTTTAAAAAATTATTTATTATTATAATTGTTGTTTTTTAAATCAGTACCTTTAGTCCTTATTTTGGTCCTCGTGCCAAACAGGGCCTAAATTTGAGTTCCTTCTAAAGCCAAGGGAGGTTTTGCAAGCTTTTCATTTGAACTACGTGTTTTCAAGTCGATCCTGAGCACACGACTTTCGAGTAAGTTTTTGAGTTTTAGATACTTCACTCGCTCTTAGTTAACACCAGACTTTTTTGAACGGAATTGACTAACAAAATTTGATCATGAAGTCAATGCCTGCTAGTTGAAATAAGAATCATAACAGGTTTTTCACTCCATAAAACTTCTAGCAAAAATCAGAATTAGCAAGTCAACAATCACAGACTGGATAGGAATAATTGTCATAGAAGGCAAAATAAAGAAAAATAGACATATACCAATCAAAAGTTTTCTGTTTAAACACAAGCTCCTCTAAAATTTTCTATTTACAAACATCCCTAAACAGTTTCATATTTACATACATGTCACCAAAATATTTTAAATTTACATATAGGTCAGTCAACATTTTCTATTTATATATTATGGATTAAAGTTCATTATATACCCATATGTAATTAAAACAAATCCCTTAAATGCTTGTATAAATTGAAAAGCCATAAAGTCAGCTTTGAATCCATAATATGTAAATAGAAAAATTTTAACTAGCATGAATGCAAATCAAAAACTTTTGAGTGGCATATGTGAAACTATAAAATTTAATGGAATCAATAAAATAAAAGTATTTGGTGTGCGGTGCATATAAATAGAGAATTTTAGGGTGGCACCGTATGTAAAACTCCAAAAAATTAAATCTAGTACCTTCTTTTATGGTTAAACTTGACAAACTTCATGCTTTCATTTTCATAAAAATTTCAACTTTGACGTTTGTTCAGAATTTGGAAAAAAAAATTAAAAATTTCTTTTTTTTTGGATAAAATCTGTATTAAGGTTGAACTAATTAACCTTAAATGTTTCATCAAAAAAAAAAACTTAAACGAACTACAAAACAATTGGAAAAAATGAATGAGCGGGTTACTGATGGTAAATGAGTGATGCATGAAACAAGTAATATGAACCTGAGGACCATGATGAACAGCATAGCTTCCCTTCATTGACGTGCTCGACATCAACACCAATAAACCAAGATCCGACACTCACATCATCATGAGCATACGTCCGAAGAATGGATCTGCCGCTCAGAATATGACATGTTTCGGTGATGAACGAAAAAATGTATTTTATCAATCTAGTAACTTGCAGTGGTGCAGTAGTTAAATTCAACAACTAACATGGTTACCTGTTTATGGCGATAAACTGTGCCAAGGCTCTGGATATGACAAAAATCTCTCCGGATGCATGACGGAAATACCTACAAGACATGTTTACTCCAAAAAGTTGGTTATGAAGAAAAATAAGTTTCAAGATGTTCAAATATTTACTCAGCATGGAGCAGATATAAACACCCAGATCAATATACACATATTCAACAGTAATAAGAGAACAGCCAAAGCTGTGCCTATGATGGCACAAGTATAGGCTCCAGTTCAGTTTGTTAATTCTGTGATTACTTTTGACAATTATGCATCAGCGATACTGAATAGCATGCCTTTTATGCAAAAGAACATCCTAATATCAATACATAAAGGAGATCCAAGTGAACACATTGAGTAGAGGGGATAACAAAAAATGACTTGGAATATGGTGACATCGAGCTGCACTCAAAGAGGGTTGCTATAAAAAAGTAGAATGGCGAAGACAAATTCATGTGGCCGACTGTAACTAGTTTGCGATTAAGGCTTTATAGATAATGCAGTAAAGAGATGAAGGATAAAAACACTGGAGGTCATGTATATAATATGTAATTAATAGTTGGGATGTGAAAAGGATTAAAGACTTCTGCAAACTATTAACAGACATAGCACAAAAAATTCTAGATTTTCAACTAAAACTGCTATACACAGTATGAGCCAATAGAAGTTCTTGTAGAAAAAAGAAACCAAGAGGAATAGCACAATGCGCACAAGACTGTGAAAAGATTCTCTTACGATTTTCCTTCTCCAAATTTCCACCAATCCGGTTCATACCATTTGTGGTTCCTACACCAACAGAACAATCAAACTTAAAAGAAACTGAACCAAGTAACAACAATGACAATCAATCAATCAGTAAAATTGAAGACAAATTAAAACTCTGGTAATTACACTCACAACTCAGAGAAAACTTCACCGGACTTCATACATCCAATATAAACACGAGGCTTGTCCATATAAGAGGTAAGCATTGCTCCCAATGCATCTATACAAGAACAGAAAACAATATTGCATCAACATATTAAACATATTTCTGCGAGCAAGTAAACATGAAATTATATAATCAGGTTAAATCACAGCTGTCAATTGAAATTACATGCGTATAGAACAGATACTTTGTAGCACTTCCATAAATGTTCTTAGTAATAGTTGAAAACATGAAACTTGGCACCACCTTAGTTGTTTGCAGAAAAATACAAAATAAGATAGGTGAATGTTTCAGTTCCTCTATACTCTCCTATTTTTTCTTAATATAGACACCATTATAAACAAAAACAAAAAGGGGAGAGGAGACAGGAAATACAATATAGTGATCTTTTCATTTTGCTTTCTAATCCCCTAATATTCATACTCATAATAAAATTTCATATAAGCCTTTATCATAAGTTACAATATAGAAATTAACCGGCCATAAAATGCACATTAACGAGCCATTAAAATAAAGATTTAGGTTTGACATAATTCTCACAAATAATGATTCAATACTCATTGGAACTCATAACCCATTACAACTTTCAAATTAATTACTTTATATATCTTATTAATAGAATTTAGGTTCGCATTTTCCAAGATAGACGTGCCATGTAGAATTCCCTTATTAACTTCCAAAAACTTCATTGAAGTGGTAGTTACGACAATATGGTCTATGCCCTTTTTCCAACTTATTTTTAAAGCAGTGAAATTAGCCTGCCTTTCATGAAATGATTTTAATAATGACAGGATTTTTAAGAGCTACGGGTTGCAAGATTCACAAGTTTTATAGAAAGTAAAACTCTCAACCAGATAGGCTATGATGAAGTTCAACACTTTAAATATGTGGATAATGTGAAATAAAGCTATATTGAACGTCGTGTATGATGTACAATAAAGTTGGTAGTCTTACAATTTTTGTAGAATGTGATACAAAATGATATTTTTATATTGAAATTTATGTAGAATGAGATAAAAAAAATTATTTTTTTTTAAAAAGAGGATGCTTTTTTTTTCCATGTCCATGCCCTTTATTGGCCATGAGCCAAACGCACCCTAAATACAATATCTTCTCTATAACTAATTTAGTGTTTCATAACTTCACCTCAATATCTTAGCCTGAATCACTTTTTGATGAGTTATTGAGATATACGTTTAAAACAATATGAGCATGTAAATTTCTCTTCACCAAAGATTCAAAATTCAGCATGATGCTTCAATGATGCCTTCTATCTCATCTCACCACCTTGTCCATGTCTTTCAGAAAACCTCCAAAAATTTCACGGACAAAGGAAAAGATGTGAGATTATATTTCTATTTCCCGTCTTTCATAAACAAGTTTCATCACCTCCTTATCATTAATGTCAAGAATTGTTATGGTGGACCTACGTCTAGAACTGGTGGCAAAAGTGGTGGTGAGTTTGACAACTAAATAAATGATAAGATCTTCTATAAAAAAAAGATAAGATATACAATATCTTTCATACAAGAAAAAATCATAGAATGAAATGGCACTGGTATTTAAAAGATCCTGAAAGATGCAAACATGTGCACTTCTGGGTAATCAAGTTTCACATGATATGAAAGAGCTCCAGGTTATGAATATATAAAATTTTACATATGTAACATGGATAATTGAGAGGATTTTGATTCTTGCCTACCCTTTCTACACCTTTATTTTAGTTTCAAATCGAGTAACTATTTCTTAGAAATGATTGTGTCAAAACTAGGCATGTTATTTCATCTGGAGAATTTTAAACTTCATCCAATCTCAAGTAAAGCACTAGTTTTAAGTATCAAATGATTGCTTTGACTACAAGACTCTCTTTGGCAAACTAGCAGATAATGAATGAATATGGGGATTTCCATCAGATATAATGTCAATTAATAAAAACTAAACAACTAACATGAAATATCCATTTTTAAGCATGACCAATTGCACCAATAGCTAAGCTATTCAGATTTTGAGCTATTAAAATAAATAATTACTGTGCTAAAACTAGGGGGGAAACACGGACCAATATTAACGTTGATATCATCATTAACCTTAGCATAGAACTCAGCATCCCACTTGTCAGCAGCTTGAACTAAAAACATTTTTACTTTTTTGGGGACTTCTTCTGCAGCTTCTACGTGATCATCCTGCAAGGACATACAAAAAAATTGTTACTATCAGATAAAACATGGCAAGAACTTATCTTGGATTAAATGCTAGCATAACTATTTCAGCATTTCTTCCATACAAGACTTGTAATGAAAGAGCAAGAACACACATAGCTTAGATACGAAATTGTAATGAAAAAACCATAAATATGTCTTGTTATATATAAGCACAGTAGCACACCAATGAATAGTAAAGCCATAAAATCTTGCTGTCAGTAAACCATGGCCACATTCTAAGCAACAACAACAATAACCAAGCTTTTTATCCCACTAGGTGAGATTGGCTATATGAATCCTTAAAAAAATAATGCATAAGAATTATTCAAAATGATGATTGTAATAGTCGTGGACAAGTAAAAGAGATTTCTCAACAAATTATGAAACTATTACACATCAATTTCTTAAAAATTCATCTTTAGAAAACTGAAAAAAAAAAAGAGCATTGACTGAAATGCCTTATGGTGATGACTATAATGAGACACTTCTCATGCATTTTTATTATATTCATATCTTCGCACATATATTAAGCCATAGTAACTTATGAGAATTTATTTAGAGTATTTTCATGTCTTAATGCATCTATTATAGATGTCGAGATCTTTATTGTAGTAACATCTTTATCTTCTCAAAAAGTGATTTGTTATAGTAGCGTCTTTATCTTCTCATGCATTCTATTAATAAACAATGACAACAGAGCCTCAACCAAACAAGGTGTGATCCATTACACGTATTTCTCTTCTTCATTGTTCCAGTTCTATGTAAGACAACACTCTCCATAAGTGCAAGTAATCCAATTTCATGTTTAATGATCATAACTCAAGTTGTTTTTAGTCTTACGCTTCCTCCCTTTAACATCATCACTTGGATCCCCTCACATTTAAGTACAAAGCCTTTGATAGATCCACAGTGTACAAGGCCAAAACACTAATGACCCTCCAATATTTTATCCTTTGTGTCACATCCACACTCTCTCTACTACATATATCTCTAACTCTTAGTGCGACCATTCATCCATCTCAGTATTCCCATCTCATCTACACTGTTATCACATATCTATTAGTACAATATATTGTCACCCCATAAAGATAGAATTATTGTCCTCAAAATCAACATTAATATGACATCAATTAGACTCCAATCTTTGAATCTTAACTTGTCAAATAGTTCATCTAACATTGTCAACGCAAAATTCTGTCAAGCAATAAATAGCCTTGATATCTTGCAGGGCAGATCATGTGTGGAAGAGTCACAAATAAAATAAGTGAAGGAAATAGAGAGAAAACTGAAATTTTAGATGGTAAACCCTATGAACTAAGAAAAATTACCTACCCAATTTAGGTGGCTTGAAAGAGATTTCACTATAGCAAAAAGAGCAGATAGTTTTTCGAGTGCAAGTGTACTCGAACTCTAAGGGTCTTGGCCAAAGAGCTTCAACTCATAGTAATTTGGCCTGACTAGTGAGATAAACCATAGAAATGGACAAAAGTGGGCTGCTTGAGGACTTGGTCTGCAATAAACAAAATCATTGCATTATGCTTACACTGATTGAGCTGCTTTATGGGTTTGTGAGTTGAATCAACAAGCTTATATCTCTATCCAATTTATAATTTGAGCTTGAACCACATAGATGCAGCCTGTCTTTTATAGGTCATGTTTATTGTTACGATCCAACAGAATAGAAAAACAACCTACTCATGTTTTCCACTAATTGTAATTTTCTTTCTAAATTGATGTTATGTGTCCTTTTATTTTAGTGGTCACAAATAGACTTTATTTTTGCGCTTTTTAATTACTATCATTGGCTTAACCTCAGATGATCCTTGTATACGTTTCTTTTTCTGAGCTTTCAAGCAAACCATGTACTAGCATTGTCAAGCAGTGACTAATTCGTCATTTTAATCTGTTTTATAAATTTGAAGAACTTTTTAAGACATTTTAATTGCTCTTACATATTTTGTCAGCATAGATCCTTGGTGTATATCCTGAGCCAGTATAGGGGGACACAGGGCTTTCCAATAGCTTATTTTTAGGAAGAAGGTGCCTTTTATTTTTGCAACTAGTGCTTTTTGTAAAATAGAGATTAATTTGAGGTTCTTGCTAAACATGCTTTGAGAGTCTGCTTCTCTGATCACTATACTTGCATTAAAGTTCAAGATAAAAATGTGCCACTTGATGGATAACCCTACAATTAGTTCTTAGTAATTAGGGTATTTTTTGAAGTACAGGAAGATCAACATTTTGTTTGGATTTTCAATGGATGTTGTCTTGATACTTTTCTATACTTAAATAGCGGTCCATTTCACGAAAGGTGTTCTATGGATGTTAGTTTTAAAAGTATATGGATTATTTCCTACTTTCTATATTTGCTTCCCCTGAAATTAAAAAATCATTGAGTCATAAACATGTCATCACTCACAGGATATCCTAAAACTCGTTCGAAAAGCAGGTAGTTCAATCAACAATTTTTTAGCAACTATGATTTTCCTCTATCAATCATAACCTTTTTGCGAATGACCTACTCAATCATTCACACTATTTGTTCGTGGATCACACCTTGAAGTCATGACAAAATTCATAGCTGGATAAGCATTGATGAGAGAGTTATGAAGATAAGTTGATAATTGACTTAATGTATAATGACTTGATAGATTTATTCGTGGCTCCCTACGGTTGGATTCCACGTGGTCATTAGCTCTCCACGATTTACAAATCATGCCCTTACATACTTGGGAGTGAAGCAAAAACCAATCAGAGTATTTTTTTTTCATGAACTAGTTCTGATTAAAGCATGGAATAAGCGTTCAATAGACAACATGAATTCTATGTTGTGGCTTCCACCTCAGTTTAAGTATTTAAGTGAGAGAATGTCATTCATTTCCTCTAATGCACAATACATCTTCTTCAAGTATGACTAATTTCGAAATTATGCCATGCGTTAATCATAGTCTATCTAATTAACTTCAAACAATTCCGATAGGGCATCAGAACAGCATCCCAAACAATCAATGAAAACATATAAAACTAAAGGACATCCTGACCATGAAACGTACGAGGACAACATCGACGCAATGGCAAATCCCATGAAAAACATTGGCAGAAACAAGCACCAATTGGGACCTGTAAACCTTGCATTAAATAAAGAAGAATCTAGATGTACAAAGTGAAGACACGTGCTAAACAGGACTACAATTGAGCAAGTGTGACCTGGTGTATTCTTTGTTCCTCATGGTCATTATAATTGACACAATGGCAAAACTTTCATGTTAAGTAGTTGCTTAAATTACATTTTGTGAAATTAAAGAAGCTGATGAACAAACCAGAATAAGGAAGTCCCTGGAATGCTTGTTCTCCTCATCAATAGCTCTATCCATACTGTCTCCTCGATTGGCACTATATATAAAAATTATGGTTAACTTAAAAATATAATAATCAAAATTATACTACTTTCTTCCAGTAACAGATGACTAACCTTCTTCCTATCACAAACCGCATTATGATACCTTTATCTTCTTCCAACTTTTTTAAAGCTGCACCTGTACAAGTTAAGGTATTATAAGCCAAACTCTATGACCAAGGTAAGGTATTATAAGCCAAACACCTTAGGCTATCGTATCATACATACCACCACATCCTGGAAGTGCCATGTCTATATATAGTTAAATTACCATGAGCACACATTATGATAGAGGTTGGTAACTTATTCTGAAAGCACCATACTGAAAGAAATCATGAGGATGATGCAAACTTATGATGGATGTTACACAAGATTAGCCAAGCCTCTGCTTGGTTATTGTATCTTTTGGTGAATCTTGTATACCATAAGTAGGTTGAAGGTCACTTAACAGTAAAGGATACCATACCTTATGGCATGGTAAGACAAAATTTCTCTATAGGCTTTTGTTATTGATCTTGTTACATTTTAACCATTTCAATGGTTTATCTCACTGACCATCTCTTAGTAGAATTAATAAAAATTCCTCAATTATACAGTTAACAAAGATGCAGGTAATCTACCAGTTGGAAGCCAAGTCCTCCGAATAGCATCCCTCTTATTTTTCTGGCCAAATCCTGTGGCAATCCCAATTACAGCTATCAGTCTCTTTCTCGTATGATTCCCATTAGTCTTGGACGTGTACTTCCCAACAAAGCCTTCTTGGCTTGCAGCAGCCAGTTCCATCTCAAGGGCAGCCAATCTCTTATGCACGTGTCTGAAAATTAGAAATCCATTTGCAAATCACTTAAAACAAGATTATAGATAGACTATCTCAGATCCATTCGCATCAAAAATTACCTGCAAGCTACCAATTTTAGCGTATCATCTACCGATATAGCCGACTTGCCCTGCAACAGAACTCAACAAAAGTCCAGAGAATTCAACTCCCCCTGCTCAAACATCACCTCAAGAGACCAAAAGAGATATACCCTTTCTACGGCAGCCAAACATAAACTTTAAAGAAAGCTGCCAAAGATGACGACCAGCCCCAACAAGGGAACCATAAACGAACAGAGAAAAGAAGAGAATCACCAAGACTTTTATATAAAAGAGTATAACAATACCTGCCCCGTTCTCCGGTCGAGCTCTTTAATTAGATAAACCCTGTTTTGCGCGTCCTGCCAAAGCCTGAAACCTCCCAGTGAAGAGTTAAAAGAAGAACGTCAGGAACGAGAAGGACGAATGGAGACAGATCACTCACCGCCCCCCGACGTATACGGAGGCCATGGTGGCAAACATTGCCAGCATCAGGTAGGAGATCCGAGACCGGAAAAGAAGCGCCGGCAAGCGGTGGCTTGATCCTCGGCTCTGCATCTTCTCCTCCTCAGCGCCTTCCTTTCCAGATCTACCGAAGGGAAGGGCAAGGCGAGGATATCTTCAAGAGTTCATCACCTTCCAGTAATCGTATCCTCCCTCTCCCCCCCACCAAAAGGCAGAGAGAGAGAGTTTGTCGACGAGCTCGGAGGACTTCCCCGATCGAATTCCTTCGGCGATCGCCGATCGAGAAGATGAAGCGTGATCTGCTAGGGCCTATGGTGCTCTCTTCTTCAGAAGATGACGCACCTTTCCTTTTTGAACGACTAATTATACTTCCATAGAAAGAAATTTGCCCCCTTTAAATACTTCATATATTAAATGCCGTAAAATGTGCGCTTATTATCTTATCTGCGTTAATGCTATTACGAGAAAATTTATTTACATGCCATAAAATATTTTAAATATTACTCACCTATTATATTTTTAATAAAATTTAAATCATAACATGATATATATTTAAATTAAAAATATAATATTTAAATTTTTAGTATAACGAGTAACAACCCGGGACCAAAGAGAGCGGAAAATGATCATCGAAGTAATGTATATATAACTGATTGGAATCACCTGGATAATGGACGCAGTTGTTGACAAGCTTTTAAGTAGAGAGATGCAAATAAATCGTTACACATAAAAAATAAAGAAGAGCTTCTATTCTATATAATACGATCTTTGTGAGGTTAATATTTTTACATTTAAATTACAACATATTATTTGCTATCACATGACCCAATTTAAAATTTTAAGTAAATTACTCTTGAGTCCCTAAAATTAATAGTATTTTTTAAATTAGTTTATAAATTTAAAAATCTTTCTCACAAATTCCTTTGGTTCATATGCGTTATATGCATACATTTTAAAATCTTTACCATATCCCTAAAGTTGATTAGGTGCTTTAAATTAGTTTCTTTAAATTATATTTCCTCGAGATAAAAGGCTAAGGTCCTGTTTGGCGCTAGGATCAAAACATGACCAAAATAGTATTACTTTAAAGAATAACAATAATAATAATAAATAAATTATTTTAATTATTCTACACAAATTTTAATATAAAAAATAATATTTTACTTCACATACTTAATAATTTTTAATAAAAATATAAACTTTATTTCACATCTTAGATCAAAATATTCGATTTAAATATTTTAGTCTAGAATGTGAAATAAAATTGATATTTTTATTTTAAATTATTGAGTATATAAAGTAAAATAATATTTTTATATTTAAATTTGTGTAAAATGATTTAAAATATTTATTTATTATTATTATTGTTGTTTTTTAAATTAGTATCATTTTGATCCTAGTTTGATCCTGTTTTGGTCCTCGCACCAAATAGGGCCTTAAATTATATTTCCTCAAGATGAAAGACTAAAAATCAACAAATTAATCTTGGGAGTCATGTAGAAGATTTCAAAATTTATATCAATTTGAATAATTTTATGATTTTAAAAACTTACATGAAAGATTTATGTATTAGTTTAAATTGCTCTATAAGGACCAATAATTTACTCTAAAAAATTTAAATAATTCAAACTTAGCATTCAAGTTTTTTTATAATTTTTTAGATTAGTTATACATTTTAACCCAAAAAAAAAGATAACGAAAAAAATAAAATATTTCAAATTATTTGAAATAAGTTTCAGCTAAATCTCAATTTCTATGAAGTGGTGGCATCATGATTATTTAGAGCAAAATAAGTTAAACTCGAAATTAAAATTTTTGATTTTTAATCGAATTTAATTGTAGTCTACTAAAACTTATTTAACTTCGAAAATTTTTTAAGTTTTATCAAACTTAATTATAAGCCAGTACATAATATTATAAATTCACTTCTAAATTTTATATGTATATTTATAGCTTTTATATAAGTTATTATAACGTATGCATATATATAAAAGGGATAATTCTATTTAGGTCCTGTGATTTGCCTATTTGATCACAAAAATTCATAAATTTCAAAATATGTTATTCAAGTCCACAAAAAATAGTACATAGAACTCGTGGTCTTTTCGTGACAAAATTTATTAGATATTTTAAAATTGATAAAAATACCCTTACTTAATTTGTCAATTTTCAAAATATGTCATTAATATTTTTAGTTTACTAAATCCAGTTATTCGCAACCACGATGGCGGCCTCATGCATGCCACCTGTTGAGAGGCTGCCCGCGCGATCGAAGCAGCTGTGAGGCAGCCGCCTGCATGAGGCAGAGCGCGCAGTTGGGAGGGCGGCCACCTGTGAGCGAGGCCGCGTGTGCAAGATAAAATAGTAATTGAAAAAAAATATTTTATTTTAATTTAATAATTTTTTAAATAAAAAATATTATTTCGAACCTGATTGAAAGCTTTTTAGAAATAATTAGGGACCCAATGAACTATATAGTAATTGTTGTGAATATAGACGACATGTTTCGACGTTTATAGATCTTTGGCCTAGTTTAGTTTAGGCTTTTTTTAGACAAGTAAAAAAAATTTTAAATTTAATAGTAAAAAATTTTATTTTAATATTAAAAAGTGAAATAAAATCAATTCTAATATTTATATTTATATTAAATTAATTTTTTAAATTAAAATTTGTATTAGGCTAAAAAAATAATTTGAGCCAAACAAGACCTTACGGTAAACTAGGCAAATCTCAAGAATCTAATTGGAATTGTCCCTATATACAATTTCTCAGTTATATTAAAAAAATTAAAATATAAATATTTATATGCATAATAAATTGATTTTGAATTGAATTAATTTTTTTTAGCGAACTAAAAAATCGAGTTAATTTTGAATCGAATAAAATATAAATAAGTTTTGAGCTAATTTTAATTTTTGCATAAAATTACTGCAATCATTTATGACCCACGTTGAATTATATCACTCCCATTATCAGGTCAAGGCATTAATTACTATAATTAAAATTAACTAAAAGTTTGGGTTTGATATTTTGAATTTTTTTTTGTAATTTTAAATAAGACACTCAAACAAAGTGTTTAATTAATAAAGCAATTTTTGTTTATTTTTAACAAAAATATTGCATCTAAATATAAAATAAACTCCAAAAATAATCCACATAATATGATTATTTTTCTGTCTTTAGAGTGAGTTTCAAGTGTTGTTTTACACAAACTAAGCTTGAAATCTAGTCTAAGATTGAGTTAAAAAATAAATAAATATTGTAACTTATATTCTAATTATTTTGAGTCGAGTGGAGTGAAATAAGTTAATTCCAACAATTAAATCGATATCAATTTAAAGTTAAATTATTCAATTTTAAGTGATTTAGTTAATTGAATTGATTAATTTTTTTGTTTAATTTAATGTTTGATTCAACCTTAAGTACTAAGCTCCTATTTAATTATAAATTATAGATATAATATTAACTTATAATAACTAATATAGGTGTGTGTGGTGTTATATATACACATAGCAGCAAATGATTTGAAAAAATCTATATTTTATGGTTTCATTATAGATCTAGTTGATTCAACAAAAGCTCTGTTCGGTGAAATATAATATTAAAATCTACAGACAAAATAAGTACTATTTAAATACATAATAATAAAATAATAAATAATTTTTTTAATTAAATATTCTACATAAATTTTAGTATAAAAAAAATATTATATTTAATTTTATCATACTTAATAATTTTCAATAAAATATATTAACTTTACTTCGCATTCTAAGATCAAAATACTTAAATCGAGTATTTTGGTCTTAAATGTGAAGTAAAAATTGATAATTTTTACTGAAATTTATATAGTATATGAATTAAAAATATAAATTTTTATATATTAAATTAATAAAAATATTATTTATTATTATTATTATTTTCTAAACTATTAGTTCTCACCACTAAAATATGGTCTAAAAGTAATAAGTCATCTCCTCGGTATTTCCAATGACATGATTACGTGCTATGTCCCCTCTTATATATATATTAATATATTATAATATATTATTATATTATGATTTAGTAATGTCATTTGCATGTGCCCAAAGTTAAGTAATGAAACATCAAACCTAGTTATATATATATAAGATATTTGACTCCAGAGGATAACATACTTATAGAATTATGCGTAATATTAACTTATTTTATATATATATATATAAATATATATATATTTATTTATTTTAATATGTATATATATTTATTTATTTTAAAACTGCAGGCTGGCGCTTGATGACGCATCGACGGGCGAGAGGAAGTTGTACGTCTCATATCTGATGACGCAACTGCTGTAGAGAAGATTGCAGCCGCTGCTATTCCGGCAGCCGCCGGCCACCGGAATCCATCCGGCGAGAAGATCCAAGCAGTCCCGGCAGCTCCCTCCCTCCAGATCACGAGTGCACTGCGCCATCCCGTAAACGGCAAGCCCCTCCAGCCTCCGTATCACCCTCGCCATCCTCCCGAACAGCCGGCCTCCCGCCCCAGCCGCCGCCGCCGTCACCTGCCGGATCAACTCCTCCACCTCCGGGACGAAGATGGAGGGGTTCGGTGCTTCCCTGCTGCTGCGCACAACCCACCCGCTTCCGTTTTTCCACTTTCCGTTGAAGTCTTCGGTGTCGAATCGAATCAGGCAGATATCGTACCAGACGATGGCCTGCGCATGGCCGGCGCAGGCGGCGGAGATGTTCCCCGCGGCGTCAGCGATGCAGGTGGAGCAGTCACCGGAGGTGACGTCTCCCCGGCAGAGAGAGAGGCCGTAGATGGTGTTGTCGCCGGCGCCGCGGGTGGAGTTCGCGGAACCGAGAAGAGAAGATTCCCTGACGAGGTCGGCCAGGCCGGCGCCGATGTTGGAGGCGAGGATGCCGTCGCCGGTAAAGTTCTTCCCGCATTGGTACCTGAGGAGGCTTGCGCCGCCGGCGAGGGGGAGGAGAACAGAGAGGAGGACAAGATGGTATGTGATCGCCATGGTTATAAGCTGCTGGGCTTCAGTTTACCTGCACTTAATTTATAGGCCGGAGTAAATTACTCATAGGTCCTCTAAGTTTGAGAAACCTCTTAGCTCGATCCATTATTTCTAGGGATAATTACACGTATCACACCAAAATTTAATTATTTTATATATTTAATACTTAAATATTTAATATTACATATTAACTATTAAAATTATATAAAAATTACGTCTTGTATATAATTCATAATATAAAGAAAGTACTTGTGACATATATATTATAAAATTTGTATTTGTTATATATTTTATTAGCTAAATTTTAATGATATGTAAATAATTACTCCTAATTTGTGAACTATGGTTCATTAAATATTTATATAATTAGTTAGGGCCATTATGATGTTTGTCATTTTTAAAATATTTTTAAATTTATTTAAAAATTAAAATTGTTGGATAATGTCATGCATATTAATTCTTCTTCTCCTTGTTGGACAATGTCATGCATTGTTGGACTGATTATTCCTCCTATTGAGGAGGAATCATAAGCTATAAGGAGTCTTATAAGGAGAAATATTCGATTAAAAATAATAATTTTTAAATAAAAATATTTTTTTAAGAAAGATGATTCTCGAGGAGGCTTGACGCGAATGAAGAGAGTATCGTAATTTAGAATGCATTTTAGCTCAGCCGTGAGGATGGTGTACTTTCCTCAAAGCTATCCCTACTATAAGTCGTCTTGCCTTATCAACAAGCTATACGTGTATTTCTTATTCGAGTGTGACAAATAGTCTTCCATCGATATCGTGCATTTAATTAGAAATTATTTTTAGGGATTATTAATTATGAATTGGTACTGAAAAAATTAATTTTGAAGCATGAATCACTCATGAGTAGGGATGGCAATTTGTACATGTACCCGATTAATCCGCCCCGACTCGTCCCTAATGGGACGGGTATGGGTACTCAAATTTTACCCGCAACACCCGCCCCGTTATGAAATGGGGCGGGTTCGGGTATGAATCATCTAGACCCGCCTCGCCCCGTACCCGATTTAATAAACTTAAATCTGAAAATGGTTTCACTCAATATGGTTCGTAGAATGCATAAATTCCATGAAATGTGGTCTTGTAAAAGAAAGTGTCTTTTGCCTCCACATGTTCCACCATATCTCACCTTGCCCATCTATTGTGTCATTCTCACCTGTTGATATAAAAATTGCAGCATAATGATAACTATTAAACAGCCAGTTAACTTGGTTACTAATAACCAGAAAAGTTTCCTTTTTATAAATTTGTATTCGAAGTTTTTCCACGAACTGAATTTGAGAATATCCTAAATAAAAATTCAAGTTTATATTGAAAACCACTCACAAATCTTAAACGAAAAGTTAAGAAAAGTGAACGCATTTTTGTTAGTAGTAACCAGGCGAATCTTGGTTATCAAGGAAACGGGGCG